>VDFB02263530.1:65563-300644 GCA_007258455.2 Sequoia sempervirens
GTTGTATTGGTGCACAGTCTGCACCTCCAAGGCCACATGCATAATCCAAGGCAACTTGCAAGCTTGTATCCGGGACACCAGGCTTTGTTATGCACCAAGTTCCAGTTGAGCCAGTTGTGGGTGTTGTTGGAGTGGTAGGGGTTGTAGAGGTGTATTTTATGTCCTAAAGTTCTCTGGAGGTTGAGGGAAGTTGTTCTAGTCTACCTAACTCTTTCTGTGAAGAACAGTTGAAAGAGCTCATTTTTACAAACACGCAAGTATGCTTGCACTATTAAAATCTTGGATAGGAACTTGAGCCCAACTATTCTTGGTGCTTGAATATATGTCTGCTCTAGAAGAGCTTAGACAGAAAACATTTATGAACTGTAAGCCTGTCATACTTACCTAAGCTTCTACCACTTTAACATGGGAGAATTCTCATTAACTAAGTTAACCTCTAAATATCTCCTAATACAATGATACCTAGCAATAATCTGTCTTTACGCATTAAAGAAAGAACTTTGTGTTTGAAATTGATATGAATCAAAAAGGTAAAATTTGGTATTACTTAGTTGTATATACTGTATATCTACAATGCAACAAATATATTCGATATTCAACTTAAATAATGAATATACTTAATAGATATGCCAAAGAATTTTGCAATATAGAAATGTGAACCAATTCAAGCCACCGTAGATACAAGCATCAAATTATTTGGCAATGTGTACCTCCAAAATGCAGAAGAGAGAGCTGAAATGGAATTCACTCCATATCAGAATGCTATTAGCATCCTGATGTTATCAACAGTAGGGAAAAGATCAGATGTTGCTTATACTGTGAGAATGGTGACCCAGAACCTACCAAACCCTAAAGCACATCATTAGAATACTGAAATAATGAAAGGCAACTTCTTGTGCAGACACCTTCAGCAATGAACAATAATGTAGTTGTGCAAGGAGGTTGACAAAAGTATGGGATTTAGTGAATGCAAAATAGAACACAAAGAAAACAAAAGTTCAGAGTTTGGAACCTTTCCTATCTTTGTTCGACCACTGAATTCGATCTAGAAATTTATAATTTTCAACATTTAGGATTAGTATTTTTTGGATACATAATGGATGACAATGATGTCATATCCATGTGATCTAGCATGGCTAAAAATTAGATGGTATTTTGGATACAATCAGATACAGTACTCAAGTCATATTTGAGTCATATCATAGTCGTTCCTGGTACAGCAGTACACATATCAAGGGTTTTACCACAGCATATCCTACAAGTTTGCTATTGGTGCATTCGTAAGGCCAAATGCTATAACGTAGAATTTATGGTGGTTACAATTGTAAGGGTTAACCAAAATTAATATATGTAGAAAAAGACTATGATGAAATGAAAATGAAAATTTGTAGTACTTCAAAATTAATGAAAATTGACAAAATTGCTAGCTCCAATAAGTCTGTCCCATGGCAGCACTTGATTAGTGATAGCAAGAGCTCATCAAAAATATGCTAACAATTATTGTACCTTAATCCGTAAGTTTTGGGGGTTGGATGTACCAGTGTTATCAAGAGTTGAACTGTGGGCACACCCTGACACTTTCCCTGTAAATTTAAGGATGGAGTTTTGAACAATGATATCAAATGCATTAATTATTTAATCCCAAAGCAAAAATACTAAACAGAACAAATAGAAACCAGAGGTTCTATCAAATCTTAAGAGGTGAATAGGAAATGAATATAGTCTTCAGCTTTTTTATAAGCCCTGAACCAACACTTTAACTGATGGTTAACAAGTACTTTATGGCACATAAACTAAAACTGCCATTGAAAAATAAACTGGCTATCTGGAATATTTACATAGGAGGTTCTAAGGTTATCATTTTCCTTTTCCACTATGAACGATCAAAAGAAAACTAAAAGGCTAAGATACATGAAGCATGCATGTGGGAGAAGGTATAGCAGCACAAGTCTCAAATTTTAAAGAAAGTGAAAATATACACAAGGAGTCAGGAAAATATAATAACATCGACAAGTAACCAAAGTAGGTCAATAAGACTCATAACTACATCCAATTGCAATATAAAAAAGTACTACACTTAAAAATAACCCTAGGAGCTGATAGAGTGACTAAAGAAGAAAAGACTGAAAAAATGAAAGCATAAGAAGAGGAGCTGAACCCAAAGCGGATAAGTATAAATAACCAAGTACAAATATATATATATAACAATGCAAGGAGAGGACACTTCAAGGGTAACAAGGAACAGATCTGAAGGCCATAACGAAAGACCAAGCCTAGAAACCAGTACTGTCACACATCTGTATTCACACTTACTTAAGGAGAAGAAGAACCGACAACATTATTATCCACCATCTCAACTTGACCACTGCAGGATCTAATAATGACCACAAAACACTACAACATTAGAAAAAAATTTCAAGTCCTATTTTCAATATTCTTTTGATGTTCCATTGTCAAGTCAAAATGATTCGGTGTTTCCGTCTAAAAATCATTTTTTTAATTCTTCATGAACACCAAAATTTTGATGTTAGATTATGAACGTCAATTTTTTTTATTTCATTTCCAATTTATATTTTTGCAGATCCCTCCATTTACTTTGTCTTTAGATCTTACAGGATGTCGAAATATTGATGTCAATTCATAAACTACAGAAAATTCTGATGTTCTTGAAACAAGTTAAAATTAAACGACACAACAGGGAATGTTGTACAACAAACGCCAGATGCTAGTCCACAAACGAAGCTTCTACCCCCCATTATTTTGTGCTAAAGTTAAACCCAAAAGAATTTACTGTATTTGCTAAAGTTCTAAACCCTGATTAGGGTATCGAAGCAAATTTTGTTTGATGCTATAGTTGTGGGTGCCATAATAGTGATCCCCCCACCAACGAAAAACAGTTGTTTTGAAGACTGGGGAAAAACATCACCCTGCCAGCTGCGTAGCAGCACACACACATAATAATAACTAGATGATGAATGGGATAGAAACGACCAAAGTAAAAGCAACAAGATCAAACCTGAGTAGCCAATTATGCTTTGCAATTGTCTACTTCCCCTGCCTACTGTTATAATTGAGAAAACTGTATATTTAAAATCTTAAAACTGCAGCTCTATTGTGCTCTAAATTGGAATCTGTTACAGATTGCAAAACTCTAGACCTGAAATTTGCACTGCTGCAAACTATAGTTGTGCCTTAGGTATGAAAATAGGAAAAATGTAATTCTAACAATTCTAAAATAATTTTAACACCTCAAATCTAAATTATAAACAAAAATTCTCTGTTCCCCAAATGGGTGGCTCAAATGTAAGTAGAAAATACTAAACAGTCCTCCTATAATCTCAGGAACTTTGGGAATAGCCCATTATGTATTGTAATTTTTATTCATGTAGGAAATTTTGCGTCTTTTGCTACTCATGGATTCCTTATTCCTGTCCATTTAGTGAAAGGTATGATTGGCAGCAATGAATGCACAACACCCAAACCATGGCAAGCTTCTTACCTCAAGATTCTAGACCCGAGGGTCTGTAAAGGGTGCCTTTGCACGCGCTTCGAGCAGCTTTGAGAAAGAAGAAACAAAAGTAAAGATTCATCTCAAACTACAATTGTGCCGTTGAGGAAAATGCTACAGCTTGCAGGAAGAATATTACATAACCCTCACGGGATCCTGTCATGGCACAAAGAAATATTTTTACTCAAAAACGAAAGCTTGCCCGGAAAAAGTAATCAACTATGGGAAAACAATTCTTTTAACTTACTTTGCAGCATAGCGAGATCCGAAGCGTCTGTTACAGAAATACTCTACACTACAGTCCAAGGCACTCCAACAGATGTTGCCACTGTAACCTGGAGAGAAAGTTTTGAAAATGTATATCTTAATGCCCTCCTCATTGACTCCTCGTAAGGAATGTCCTGCAGGCCAACAACACTGGCCACATCTCCTCCCCATGCAAACACTACTACCGTGGCAACTCCTGAACACAGCTTGAACCCTAATCGCCAACTGTCTAAACGATCTGACAATCTGCAGGAGCCTCCCCTCGGAACTCGTGCGCTCTCTTGCATTGGTAGTTGTGAATGCACCTGCAGCCATCTGCAATGCGAATCACAGAGTGCCAAAAAAGCTTCCGTCAATATTTGCCCTAAAAAATACGCAGGTTAACTGATGGAAATAGGAAACAAAAGATAACTTTTGAATCATTCTGCATCCTCATTGGTTATTGCTGCGTACATTAATCACCGTTTAACGATTGAGCCTTTGCTATAGTTCCCTGGCAGGAACTAATAATAATGAGGAGGCTGCTTAACTTTCTCAACTCCTCAATTTTCAATTGAATGGATATCATTTCCATCCAATAAATATAGGATTAAGGGAATCACAGTCATGATCTCACACTTTCATTACATTTAGAGCATAAGTTAAAACAAAAAATCACATCTATTAAAAGTACAGTTGTCGAACCATAAGAGATTAAAAAGTACAGTAGTCACTATATTGGCTGTAGGAAGAAATGGTCAGAACAGAAAAAAATGGTCTCCAATTAATGTTGAATTTGCTGAGCATTGCTTTGAATAGAATGATATTTCTGTACTTGAAAATGGAGGAGTAGGGAAGGATAAGCAGCCTCCGGGACAATAGGAAACATGCCCAGATCTCTAAGAGATCATCTCAGAGTGCAGGTATATTTGTTTTATTCTCGAATAATAGCTACATTCTCAGATGATCTCTTATAGATCTGATCATGTTTCCTTTCCTCCTTATACTTATCCAAGGAATCTTCTTTAACATTCTCTGCTCCATAATTTTCAACTGCAAATATATTTTCTATCCAATAAATAGAGGCTTAAGGAAAAACAAACGCTTTGCTGTAATAGAAAATCATAGTCATTCACACAGTGGAAGATCTCACACTTTCATTACATCTAGAGCATAAATCCAAACAGAGAATCGCATCTATTAAATGTACAGTAGCTAAACCATAGGAGCTTAACCATTCTAAGAAAATAAAAGAGAATTACATAAATCAGTTACTATATTGGCTGTAGAAAGAAATGGTCAGCATAGAAAGAAATGGTCTCCAAATAATGTTGAATTTGCTCAGCATTACTTTGATAGAATGTCTTCACAATTTAACGTAATTTTTTCATGTGTCACCTTTTTCAGATTGAAGAATTAAAACACAAATAAAATAAATTACATAAATCAACTAGTAGAAGATATGAAGTATAGTTTTTGTTTCTGATCCAACCCAACAATCTATTTGGCTTTGCCAAATTTGATATCTCTGCAATTCGAAACTTACAGCCGTTAGTAATGTTTTTTCTCTTTTGGGTGCTCTTTCACTGCATTGAGAAAAAATGTTAATTGAGAGAAGTTTCTAAATTTAATAGAAAATAAACCACTAATTCGTATATAACTCTTCAAATGACCAGTTATGAAGGTCTGGAGATCTGTAAGACTTTTGTTTTGTTCATTCATGAATAAATTTTGTTCCATACACAGAAATACCGATTGTATACCATGAGATTTGGTCAAACATCGGCTCTGTAGAATACGATAAAATCAAGGTTAAGGTAAGAATCAATAAAACTAAAATCTTAAGACCGTAAATCAACAATGAAGCAAAAATAATGTAGAAATTCAAAGCATAAGGTAATATTATCAATAATATTATGTCATGATTGAATCACTTTCATTGATTTTCTCTATTTTGATTTGTATGTTGGATTTGCCTTAGATATGAGCATGCAACAATAGGCTAGTGATAATGACAGCAAAATAATGAAGATAGTAGTTGTCTTCTAGAATGTACTTGCATAAGTTATCTAGATTGGACTGAAATGATAGTGATAGGCCTCTTTTATAGAAAACCAAGTTTGAATGAAGGGCTAGGATTAAAAGACAATAAGATGTGACAATCAATGGCTGAAAATGAAAGTTGTAAAATGAAATAGGGTTAGGGATAAATTAGGGGAAAGATAAGAATGAATGGTTGAAATTGAATTATAAAAGGGTGAAAACTAAGTGACATGTGAAGAGAGGGGACTGCCATGGATAAAGAGATTGGCATAGAAAAAGAAGTTGCTAGAGAAATCAAATAATTATAAAATTATTTAACTTAGGAGGGAAAGTGAATAACTAAATAATTAAAACAATTATTTAATTATAAAAGAAGAGGGAAAATTGGGCGGGGGCCTTAGCTCGGTTGGCTAAGTAATTCTGTTGCGACTCTGCTAGTCACGAGTTCTAGTCTCCCCCGTCCTGGAGGGCGTGGTTTATAGGGGGTCGTGCTACCCGATTCCTGCAGTCTAAAAAAAAAAAAAAAGGGAAAATTGACCTTTTAATTAAATAATGATTTAATTTAAAAGTGGAAGTAAAGGACAAATTAGTAAGTCATTTAATTTATGGAATAGGATAATGAATAATTAAATAATTGAAATAATTATTTAATTATAGTAGAAAAATTATAATAATTAATTAAATTAAATTTATTTAATTTTGGAAGAAAGGGGTAATTATTTAATTATAGTAGAAAAATTATAATAATTAATTAAATTAAATTTATTTAATTTTGGAAGAAAGGGGACATTAGTGACGTAATTAAATAAATGAGGTTTATTTAATTAATCAAAAAAAAAGTAAAAAAATGAATTAATTAAATAATTAAAATTATTTAATTAATAGAAGAATTGCGACCTTAGACAATAATCAAATAATTAAGATTATTTAATTATTAGGGAAGAAGGGGATTCATGAAGTGCTCCCAAGCAAAGGACAATTTTTATTGTCTACATTTTTCCCCCCTTGATACAATACAGTTTATCCGGTTGTGTCAAAGAAATTTAGTTCAAAGCATGCCTTAGGAGATAGGGTAAACCTATGCCCCCTCGGAAAAATTTACAAATTTTCAAAACAAAATCCAAAAAACTATAAATTATTCTAATAATTCTATTTGATAATAGATAATGCTTTTATGACAAAAGGGTTGACTTCTAGGACCTTCGGGATGGCCAATTAGGTATTAGGACCTCTCATCGAGTGCACCTAGTAAAAACCCTAACCCTAGGGGGTATAAATGGAAATTGGGTGGTAATTTTGCTCATTTACACATTTTAACCTTGGTGATTTAAGAGATTTGAAAGTGACTTGTTGTGAAGCCACTGCCAGGATGTCACATGTTCCACACAATGCTCACTGTGGATTCTGAGCTAGGACCTTCTGACGACCAGAGGGCTCTGAGGACTCGGTAAGTACAACTTCTCCACTTTGTGATTTTCTCATTTTTGTGTAGATTTAGGGTTTTGAATGTAAGAAAACAATGTGGTGAATGCAATTCACCACATCTACAATTACATTTTTTGCATGTGGCACGGCTCCCTGCATCCACATGGTGTAACACAATTGTAGATTAGGGTTTTAACAAATGCGGTGTGCACAATTTTGAAGTGTGCCATAATCGTTTCCTACACCACATCTATGGTCACAAATGACTCAATCACATATGTGAGTTTCATTTGTGCAATTAAATGACATATGTGAAATGGTTGGATGCAAGTATTGGGGGTTAACCAAAAATGACCCAAATGACACATATTCCCAGGCATGCAATGCAAATGTAACTAGGGAATGCATATGCAAAATATGTGACACATTTTCCCTGTAAGATGCATGTTCTTTATCAATGCGACACAATTGCCCGATTTAAGTTTTTCCCTAGTTTTAGATAGAATTTCTTTTGTAATTCAGGTCCAATAGGTTTGACTAAGATTCTTAATTGATGCAATAAATTTTTCTTGTGACCATAGGTTAGATATGACCTGATTTACACTAGAGAGAGTTAGCTGTCTACATTCAAGTTGCGAGAGCAGTTGACTGATGTTGAGAATCATCAATTCATTTCCCTAGGTTTATACTATGTGACCTTCTTTCCCACCATCATGGCGAATAGGGGACTGTTGACTGCATTTGCTGAGAGATGGCATTTTGAGATGAGCTCATTCCACTCTTCAACTGGGGAGGCAATAGTGGCATTCGAGGATATCTATCAGATTTTGAGACTTCATATCCATGGAGCATGGGTATTGATCTATTAAGGACCAGTATGAGCATGAGGAAATCAGAGAGCTAGGCATCTAAGAGCATGAGATTAGATGATAGGTATTGGAAAAGAGGTATGAGCAATGGGATTGCATATTGTATACATTGAATGTCGAGATCATCACTTTGGGCTGTCGAGGACATGGATTTCTAGTTGGCTGGGGAAAGATGCTTATAGGTATGATGCCTAGGGGGATAGTTTATGCATGGGGGCCCCTTTTGGTAGCCTTAATATGCTTTCAACTACATGACATCACCTATAGAGGAGCTCAGTCGATTAGCTAAGGTACTACTCTATTCATGATATAGGCTTGTGAGCACATCGCTATGTTTCGTCCACTAGTGGGGAGACAATTGGGGGTTGGCATGCCTTATGTCTACTTGTACAGTAGAGTAGTGACACAGAACCATGTCAAAGATGTGGGATATTGACACCATGCCATTGACCCACTTGCTAGTTTTGTATGGAAGATTTCCAACCATGGGAAAATGAGGATGATCGCTTGCCATGGTGCCAACAACAAAGGTACCTTATTGGATGGATAGTCCAATCTCAACATATCATAAAGATGTACCTAATAGAGCAGGTGTGGAGACAATTTGGTTTGTGCCAATGTGTGCCTATTGGGACTACAAAGTATGTGCAGTCATCATGTGAGATACATCCATGGGGCTAGATGATACCTATGGCAATAGCTGAGTAGAGCATAGATGCATTACAACCTATGTAGTGGGGTTGGAGAGATGGGGATGCAAAGGTGACACTATGCTAGACTATGATGCATTGTTGGCCACATATAAGCCTAGCCCATTGATAGATCCATACCAGTTAGTGCTAGTAGAGGGTTGAGTTAGGGGCCCACAAGGTTGATTCAAAGGGTACAAACAGAGGGGGGTGGAGGATGAGGAGACAAAGGGAGGGATGAAGATGGTTGGGATGTATGGGGAGATAGAGGAGGCCAAACCTAAAAGAGGAGGGTAAGGAGATAAAGAGCGGTGGGACACCTCTCATCGATTAGGGAGGAGCCAGAGCATGAGGAGGAGAGACAGGATGAGGAGTGAGTAGATGAGGGACCTCTTCCAAATTTTGGATAGCAGAAGGTACTCATGGGGGAGGAAAAGAAGGAGATGGAGGAAGAGGATTGACAACTAGAGGAGCGAGAGGAGGAGGAGATGCGATAGGCAGAGCGGGTCCTATAAGAGTGAATTGTGATGGAGGAGGATAGTGGAGAGGGTATGGAGGATGTGTCAATTAGGGAAAGAGATGGATCCATAGATCAGAGGATAGCAAACCTATAGGCACAACTCAACACAATGACTATTAGGATATAGGCCTTAGAGGTAGAGGTGGACACCTTTAGGGAAGAGAGGGATGAAATAGTTATTAGTCATACACATGGCTACTCTTAGTGGGTCAACCACAGACATGGCTTGGGAGCTTTGAAGATATGGAAGGGGTAAGAAGTAATATAGGGATCTATATGAGGTACCAGTACCACATGCATAGAGGGAGTTGAGCTTCACAGATGTTATGAATAGGTCTTACAGCAGATCACACTCTAGAAGGTCTCATAGCAGTGGGGGTGTTTCTTGGACAAGATGACATTCTTCTTATGAGTATCATGCATCGAAGTATAGGTTATCAGGGTCTCTGTAGTGAGAGGAAAAATAGGATTGTTAGCCATCACCTGTAGGGGACAAGGGGAGCTCCATGTAGAGTACATTTTGATATTGTATTGGGACACTTATATTTTTTGACCGAGCCTACAAGCTTTATTTTTGGGATACATCTTGACTTTGTATTGTGACACTTTTTGAGATATATATGCAATACATGATTTTGGAAGTGAGTATATGATATGTTCTCTTATGTTATGTATTTATTATTTCATATGATGGATGGTTATTCTTTATGATGTCTATGCATTGTAAATGATTATGCACTATGGATGACTAATGTTTATTTTATGCATGTACATGATTCCTAGATGTTGGATGAATGCATTTAATTTTAAAATGCTATGGATGTATCATGATTATGGTGTGAATATGAATGTGTTATGACTATAATGCGATGATTATGGATGCCATGTATATGCCCTATGTATGCTTAATGGGTTATGTATGCAAAATTATATGATACGATTATGCAGTGCCTATGCATATGCAATGTGATGTTTATTATGAGTTGTGAATGTGATGTTATATATGATTTCCATCTATATGATGTAAATGAAATGTATATGCAATGTGATGTATGATGATGAATTATGATTATGAAATGATGTGGATGTAATGACATGTTAAATATGATGCATTACACAATGTATGATCACTTATGGGTTTGTATATGGAATGATTATGTATTAAATTCTAATGCTTTATAGATGGATGATGACATGATATGACAATGATGTTGGATGACTATATGAAATTCATATATGCAATCTATGTTTAATATGTATTTTCTGATGTAATATGGATGATCTAATGTTTATGATGATGCCTATATACTTCTAATATGATTATGTATGTAGGATATTTTTGTGTCATAGGATGCTATTAGGATGTGGATAGAAGCAATGTTAGAATGGAGGACATGGATGTTAGCATGGAGTGAATGAAGATGAAGAAAGATTAATATTTTTCATGCTAATATTTGGATTTAATCATCATTAGGTGTTCAAATATGACAAATGGACAATAAACACCATGGTATAACATAAACCAAGGTGTGAAAAGTTATCCACCTGCGAAAAATAGACAGTCAACAAAAAAGGAATGTACTAACTCATACTAAGGGCTAAGTTACCCCTTTTTTTTTTCAAGACAATCCACAAGCAATAGTTAAAAGAAAAATAGGTTATGACACATCATCTATCCTCTAAATCCTTCATGGGACATCCTCGAGGTGGCTAGTAACATGACCAAAATCAAATCAATAAAAGATAAGACAACTAAGACCAATAAAGTCAAAACCATTCAAATTGTTTGCCAATTTTTATTTTTCTATAATGGTTTGATTGACCAATTGATTGGTGGGTAGATTGATTGACAATGCCTGGTTTCAGGAGAAGTGTGGAAACAAAAAAAAGTATCCCTTTTTGCTTGCTTGATTTGGGATTAATTAATGACAAATTGGACTTAATGAGGCCTTGATTTAGTGTTGCGAGGTGTTTTACACATCCACATTAGGTCTTGGACACTTGCAAATTGAATAAAATGCATGCATTGTAAAGGTGTTGTAAATAATTATAAATGACTTTCACACTTTTCTTGACATTTTATTAAGCATTTAAGTCTAATATTACTCAAAAGTTAGCTTTTCCATCTTCTTCTATAATTAAATAATTATTTAAATTATTTAATTATTCATTAGCCTTTTCTCTCGATAATTAAATAAATTTTATATTTATTTAATTATTTATACTTTCTTTATCTTCCCAATTAAATAATTATTTTAAATTATTTAATTATATAATTTGTTCTCACCTTTCTTTTGAAATAAATAAAATTAATATTTTATTTATTTCTCCTATGTTGGCCACCCAAATTAAATAATCCTTATTATTTAATTTCTCATCCCACCTCTTTTTTTGTGCCAATCTTATCTTCCATCTCAAGTCTTTATCTATACACATCTTTCTTCTCTCAATTAACCCCCACCCTTGATTAAATTATTTTCTAATTTAATCTTGGCTCTTGGTCATGATCCTTATTCTGGCCATTCACTTAACTCTTCTCTATAAAAGGAGACCTTTAAACCCTAATTCATAATTCAATCACTCATTCAATCACCATTCATTACTTATTAAGCATTCAAGACAACATTCAAGCTCACTTCTAAGGCATTCAAGAGAAAGATTCTTCAACCATTGTTGCAACAAATCAAGATCAATCATCATGGAAAGGTGCTAATTCCATTATTTCATGCTTCATTACATTATTTCTTTATTTTGGTTTAATTACCTAAAAGGGGTTTGACCAAGGTAAACCACTATGCCTTGACATCCAATTTTTTTTTCTCTTTCATTGTGTGTTTGTAGATTTAGGTATCTTAAAGACTTGAAAATCATTGAAGATTAGGTTGAAGACATCTCTTTGTTTTCCAAGCTAAAATATCCATTAAAAGTCACTTTTAGGCCCGAAAATTAGAGTTTCAGAACTAGACACATGCCAAGAACTGAAGTGCAAATTGAGGGATTTCGCTTCCACTTTCAAACTTTTAGAAATTTAGAAGTGGACTAAGTCAATAATAGTGGTGACTTAGTCCCACTGAACCTAGTTTTTGGATGTTTTTGCATGTTCGGATACCCATTTGGTTGAAACAAGTTTCTGAGCAGTTTTTCCAGAATTGGGACTAAATCACCCATATTGGCACAAGTGTCCTAGTCAACTTTTGAATCAGTTTTGTCAGGATTCCATACCTTCATTCCATCCTTTTTCAACCTCCAGGTGCACACATTTTGTATATTTTTCTTTACATTTCCAGGTCATTTATAACATGTTTGCATATCATAATGTGTTTTCCAGCACTTCACATTTCTTATATTTAGCATCAATAAATCATTTTTTTTAGATTATTGCACTAGTACATCATAATTAGACACATTACATTCCATTTACATTAATCTTGAGTGTAGAGATTTGCATTTTGGACCCAATTCCTCTCCTTTTAGGTGAAAAACCCAAGAGTGTTAAAGGCAACCTTAGGTAATCCAAACTCATTGTTTACATTTTGGTGAACCTGAAAAGCTAGGTTCTATATTTTTCATTCATGAAAAGTGCATTTAGGTTGAATTTATGGCATCTAAAATCATTATTTTTTTTTTGAAATTTTCTATTTTCATCTTAGGTCTGCATCTTACAACACAAAAAACATCAAAATCACTCATAAATTTTTGAAAATTTAGAAGAAAAAAATCCCCATTGGGACTCATTCGCCACCTTGGGAAAATTAGTCCCTTTTCACATCTGAAACTACCTTTTACAACACTAAAAACCTTGTTTTTAAGCTTTTGTTTGCTTCCTTTGGTTAGTTTTTTCACTGGGTTGACTTTCTGTTACATGCATTTCATTAAATCTAGCTTAAATTGGCTCATTTCATCCATTGCTTCATTTCAATTTTGCATTCACAACATTTCACTTTCAAATCATTGCATTACATTACCTTGTGTGAAATCTGAAAATTTACATTTCATCCTATGTCTTTTTATTGTATTTTAAGTTTTCCTAGCTTCTATTACATTTAAATCATTCACAATAAGCATTGTTCACATTCATGGAAATTATGGATAGCATTAGATTGTTAAAATTTTCATTTTCAGCATTAGTTCCTATTTCATTTAGATCAAATTCATTAGAAGATGAAAACAAAAAACAAAAAATATCAAACAACCAAATTTAGAAGATGATTCAATTTAGGAAAAGCATAACATCCAAGCCCTTTAGGAGTGATCACTTAGACATGTTATATGAAGCCCTTAAATACTTCATCTCTCCTAGATCATCCACTAAAGGTTTGACACAAGAGGATGCAAGCATTGATACTCATGATAATCATACTTGTTCTTATCTCGATATATCTCTCATTAGTGATGAAGGTATCTTGATGAAAGAAGACACAATCATTGGAGATCATGAAAGACTTGATCGTCTTCCTCCTCCTTCCCCTTGGAAAGAAAAAATTGAGATCATGGCCACTACTCCAAACACCTTCCCTAATTGTGAAAATGCTACAATCGTGAATGATCATGACAAACACATTTGTCTGGAGGATATGATTGAGAGCTATGAAAATTCTACCTCTCCCACTCAAGAAGACATTCTAGGAAATGAAGATGTAAGTATAGATAATCATGAAAATCAAACCTTTTCTTCTATTTATATCTTCTCTAGACATGAAGAAGATAGTTTGGTGTTAGAAGAGATCCTCATTGAGACTCATGAGAATCTTATTCCTCCCTTTCCTGATACCCCTATGATTTGGGAAAACTTATTTGAACAAAAAATTCCAATCATTGGTAAGCATGAAACTCCTAGTCATCTTGATGGAACCCCTCAAAATATTTCTTGGTTCCACCTTAAGTCTATGAAAATTTTGGCTTGGGTCCTTGTTTCTGGTATTTGGTCATGTCTCCATCACTACATTAAGGTTTTTATGTTGATCAAAACCCTGCATAAATGATTTAAAAATGCTACAAACCTCGATCGTTGTATTATTGTAGTGACTTGTATTCCCGGTTTCTAGTTTCCTAAGTTATGTTTTATATTATTCACTTTCATCAGGTGACTAGTCCCTCATGTGTAGGTCTGAATTGCCCATTTCTTATAGGGTTAAGTACATGATCTTTAGGCCTTTACATCCTTACCATTTGGTGACTTAGAAGTTCTTGAGCCTATTATTCCCATGTCATCCTAGGGGATCCCCCTCATTACAACAACTTAAATGCACGTATTTAAAGTTTCCACTTAAGTCCTGATGGCCTTTTTAGTTTACCGCTCATCATTGATTTCTTCATAAGAACATATTTTGAATTGATGATGAGTGATGAAACACTGTTTTCTTTGATATCGCTCATCGTAGATAGCCACAAGAGCTCCTAAATAGAATGCAGGATGAGCGATGTTCCATAAGGGATCACTTATCGCTAATGTATTTTGAGCTTTCAAATTTGTAATTAGCAATAAGCAATGCCCTAGTTTTTTATTCTTATCGCTCATTGTGGATGGTCATAAAATGATAAATTTAGATCAGTGATGAGCGATATGATGAAATTTCCTTTACATCACATGATCTTGGATATGTTTTAAATGCTATGTTCCACATTAGCAATAAATGATGCACATTGTAAACTTTATAAATCCTCTCATCGCTAATTTCTCGCAAACTGTATGAGGAGAATTCGCGATGAGCGATAGTATTGTCTTTTATTGCTCATCACGAATTCATTTCAAAGCTTGAGTTCCAAATTACTGGTGAGTGTGGTATCTTTTGAAAGGTTTTTTTTGCTAATATGATGAGATTTTATGAGTGATGTCTTTTGTGCCATTGATTTTAATGTAGGTGCATGTGTCTTGATCTTATCTCTTTGATATATCCCATCACTGATAGGATCCAAGGTCAAAAATATTGATTAACGATGCAGGATGGAAGGATGGACATGATCAAGGATCAGGCTGCAGATCCAAGGGTTGCGATTTCATCGTGAGAATGTTTACATCACTGATGAGGCTTATGAAGGACAAGATGCATGCGCGATAGGAGATGACTATTGATGGAACAAGCAATGTGGCAGGATCCAAAGGATTTCACACATAGCAAAAGGAAAGCAACAAAAGGTTTGGAGAACCATTTATATAGTTATAAAATAGGATGATCCAATGGACTAAACATCATCGCATGAATACTTTCATCACTGATTGCACCCTAAAATTTGAGGAAGATTTGCGATAAGCAATGAAGAATATAAGGAAATTTTATCTTTAAGAAGAACTAGTCTTGTGTACTTTTTTGATATTAATGAAAAAGCATGGATTAGGTTGGTGATACATACTAATTAACAGATCACAACACTTGAGTTAGCATCGTTGTTTTCTATGAGCAAGTTGCTAAAGGAATAAAAAATGAGGCTTAGATCGCCATTGATGAAGTTTTAAATGCTTTAAAATCAACTTCCTAGATTCATAACTAACCTATTAAGTTATCAATTGGCTCGCGTGAGGAGTTCTTGGATCATTGATTTGGCATACTTCAAAATTTCTATTTAATGTAGATTGCCTATTGTAAACACGTGAAATTGACATCATGCATATTCAACTAATCATATTCGCTCATAAATTAAATAAACCAAGGTATTTAAATTGAATAAATTAAATTTATTTAATTTAAGCCTATCATCATCCTTTTAATTAAATAAATCAAACCTTTATTTAATTAAATCTAAAATCACCTTTCATCTCCCTTTGATTTAATTTAAATCCCCAAATCTAAGTCAAATGGGTCAAAATCACCTAACATCATCTTAATTAATCTAATCCATGTTTAATCTAATCTAATCACCCATCACATCCTCTAGCTTTTCCCACTTGCACCAATAAATCATTTTAATTCATTTATTAAATTCATCATTTTCTTTCAACATGGCATCTTTGAGGAATATTCTCCAAATTTGAATCTTCCCCCAATTTGACATGTACATCCAACAAGGCATTTATGATCTCTTACATGTCTCTTACATCTCTCTTGCAAAAGTAAAATTCAACATTTAACTCTCAAATTCAAATTTGAATCTCCCCCTCTTTGGCACATTGACCAAAACTTGCACATGCCTCAACCACTCACAAGGTGACAAGTGGCTCCATCTCATTGGCTAAAACATTATCCCACATTGGTCCCTTTTGAGCACTCTTTCAATTTGATAATCTATAAGTAGAAGTCTTATTATTCATTTGATCATCCACAATCCTCATGCAAAGTTACTCTCTTCAATTGAGAGCTAATTTTGTCCATTGCATTCTCATCATTGGCATTATCAAGGGTTGGGAAAGGGCTTCTTTCCACATCAAAGAAGGACCAATCCACTATGGGATAGATATCCATTATTATTTTTTATGTTCTTAATTAGTTGTTATTTACATTGTGAGACATGATGGATTATTTCATAGGAGCAGTATGGTATTTGCATAGTTTGAACTAACATGCTAATGTGTTTTGAAGTTTAAGCTGTTTTTTAGATTTGTGGTACTCACACCTATTATTATCCTTCATCATATTTTGGTCTATAGTGAATGAGAGGCATGGTTAGTGAAGAAGTGTGTGAGTATTAAATTTTCCTAAGTTAGGAAGTAGACATTCTTGTCTTAGACGAGTAGGTCTTCCATGGTGGTTCTAGAGTCTAAGGAATTGAGTTTTCTTGAGTCTGAGGAAAATGTTTCTAAGGATGAAATAGAGACATAGGGAGCTCCTGATACACAAAAAAGTAGAATGGGACTCAAGAAATTCAAGAAGTATGGTGACAAGGAGAATTACCATCTACAGGGCCAAATTGTTTAAGAAGAATTGGTCAAACGCAAAGAGAAGAGAATGGTGGGATATGAAAAGAAGGAAGATTCCCCAGCTTCCAGGCTCCGCCGATTCTTCGGCTTATTAGGTGTCTGGCAATTGAAAATCAATCCATCTTTTTTGTCTTTGAGCTTTGGATGTCGGGCCTCCATGCCTTGTTTTCCACCATTCCAAATGATGAAATCTTTTTCGGCGAAGATCACCCTGCCGCTCGACCCCTGGACCCTGCCATCCTTGCCTCCATGGGCTTGTTTTTCATGCCGACGACTTTCATGTCCATGGGTCCCCGCACCCAGACTTCCATCCTCGGAAGTTCGTCGCCCTCCTGCCATCGGAGGCTTTGCTCTGACCACCCGATTGCCAGACCCCGAGCCTCCACCTTCCGCGCTTTCTCGCAAACTCGTCACGACTGACAGCGCGTCGGGCCCCGGTTCCTGGACTTCCATCACCGGAAGTCCACCTCTTGCCTGCCGCTGCCGACGGAGAATGCCCTTCGGTGCCCCCGCCACTGGGCCCTGGCACTCCAAATGCCGCTAAGCCTAAACAAAAAACTTATGTCAGCCGCCTTTCAACCCTTCAGGCTCTGTCCCTCGGACTTTCGCATCTGGATTTCCGCCTGCAGTCTACTGTCTCCAACTGACATCTCCTGGCAACTCTCCGGCCTGAAATCTCCGGTTCCCTTTAAATCCATCCAAATGATCCTAAAATTATAATCCAACCTCGACCCACGTCCCAAATTTTGCTCGTCTTCATCATGAGCCTCTTAAAACATTAAAATTTGGCCAAGAAGGGTCTCCGGGAGCCTTCGGCTGCATTTTCCCTTCCAAATAGCATTCCTGCCAAGGAAGTTCGGTTCTGCGGGCCCGGATTGTCCAAGTGACCTAAAACGAAGATCAATACCATCTAAAGATAAGATTTGTGATATACTTGATTGATTATTTAGATGTTATTCTTGAAATATGAACTAACATGAACGCTTTAGTGTTTTATTGTGCTGACTTTTCCCTTGCTTTCAGGATATATGGAATTGGCTGCAGGAACTTCAGGGGCATCCACCAAAACGGACAAAGGCAAGAAGTCAGGAAGGACCCCTCGGGGAAAGGAAGATAAAGACCAAATGAAGTATCAGTTCCAAGGCGAGCCGCTCCACTCAAAGGTCTCAACCGACTGGAAGGAGATTTCAGATACCAACAATGGTCAGGTGGATATAGATGAATTCACTCAGAGAGTCAAGGTCAATCCTACAACAAAGAACGCCAGACTAATATGGCAGAGCAGAATTGCCAAGGTTGTCAGTTTCCCTCCCTCTCTCATGGCACCCGAACTAGTGATGGCTTGCCGAGAAGCCTATCAAACAGACACTAGAATGATTGTGCATAAGGAGGGAAACATCCTCGCAGACATGTCGCCGGAAGGAATCACGAAGACATTCCACATTCCCATATTCCCATAGATGGAGGTCTCCATGTTAGAATAGTGCCAAGCGGCATGGGATGCTAATCCGTCAGGGTGAAAGAAATTAATCAACCTCTATTGGCTTAAGGAGAAGCGGGGCAGCGCTGCGAAGGTTCCCCAAGAACTCTTTTGTAGCGATTTCCATGAGGACTACCACGACCTGGTGACAATGCTGAGCAGGGTCATGGGTCTTCCAATGTCTGCCTACTTCCAGGAATGGATGGCCTACTATATTGAACAGATTCTACGGGGGAATGAGGATGTTACAACCAAGGTCTCATTCAACTGGGGAAGCATCATTAGCAATTGCTTCCATGAGTAGTTTGTCAACGTCAAGAAGAGTTCTAAGTTCTACATGACCTCCTACCTAGTATACTCCCTGGTAGGTCAAGGAAAATATAGCGGGCTATTTGTGGCACCCGATCAGGGGCACAAGTGAGGGCTTAAGCCATTTGACAAATATCCTCAACTCTAATACTGCAACTTCAAGAAGGAGTACTGCCGGGTCAATGACGCCTTCATTGGCCATATCATCAAATTGATCACCGAAGACTTCGAGAGGAGGGTCTCCCATAGCACCAGGGCGGTCTTAAAGGAATATGCCTTTTTGTTTATCTAGTTCCCCAAGTTTACCTACATCCGGGCCCAGGGTTTCACGGAACGGCCAAATAAATTGTCGTGGTACCCAAATGACAGGATCATCCTCCCGGAGCTTTCTCGACAGCTCCAACACATCTAGGCCATCTTCAACAACAAGCACATCGTAGGGATCTCCTACCCTATGACCCTCAGCTAGGGCCTGTATTGACTACAGACTTCCCAATGTGCCAGTAACTCTGAGAAGGAGCTCAAGGATTACAATTTCGACTAGTACACTGCCCGCCCTTAGATGGATCCACATGGCCATGTAAGGAAGGCACTGGGGCTGGTGTATGCCCACCAATACCACATTGAAGATTTCTGGGCCGACTGCAAAGATGACAAAGAGGTGTGCGCAAGGCACTACATGCGCATGATGGTACTATTCCTAAGAAGGGTGCAACCATTCTAGGTACCAGACCAAGTCGAGGAAGATGAGTCCACGATGATGCACCCAAGGTACCCTGCGGTTGCCAACTTGCCAATACCGTCGATCGACTGGGACGAACAAGAGGTCGATGACCTAGATACCATCACCCAGCCAATCATAACTCATACTAAGGAGTGGGTTGATGGGTAGGTGGCGCACCTAAAGCGGCAAGGAGTAGTCCTGACATATGAAGGGCTCAAGAGCGAGCCAAGTGCCACGGAGGACGTTGCCACCACCACATCAACTAGTGAGACCTCCAAGTCTCCTCCCATCACCAAGTCCCAGAAAAGGAAAGGAATGGAGACCACGGAGTCTGCAGATCCCAAGGAGCAAGCAAAGAAAGAAATAGGAGGCTCATCTCCCAAAAGGCTCAAGCAGACGGTGGCTACGACAGGATTGCAGCCTCCCTTGCTTCTCCCTGCCCCTCCTGGTGCACCACCCACCTCCCTGGCTGCGGTCGCCTCATCTCCACCAGTGGTGGACATTTCTATCCATCTTGCTCCTTCACCCTCAGTCGAGTCGATAATTAACGTTGACTCCTCTTCTGGCATGACCACTCCCCCTTCCTCTTCTGCTGCTATGTCACCGATTACATCGCTCCCTCTGGCAACAATAACATCGCCTGTTCCCCTTGCCACTATACCCGAGGCTCTTATGAAGCACATGTAGAGTCTTCCCCCTGAGCTCTCATAGATCCTAATGGACCCCGCTCTCCAAGCAACCCTCACCTAAGCCCTCGCAACAGCTCAGCCTTCACAACTGCCAATAGGGCTGCCAGCCATGGAAGCCACAATGTAGATTTCAAAAGAGTTGGAGGAGCGAGAGTAGGAAGCCTCGAAGCCTATTGGGGAGGAGGCTGATGAATATTATGAGTACCTTAAGTATGAGCACCGAACTATCGATAGGGTGGTCTATGAGGAGGAGGAGACGGGCTCTTCCGAGAGCGGAGATGAAGAGGATGGCTTGAGTGCCAAGGAAATCATCCAAAAATTTGATGATGACCTTGAGGAGGAGTTGGCGCAGCAACCAAAGGACGTTAGGGAGGAAGTGGAAAAGTCACCACCTGGTGAAGAGAGGCCACCGCCAGAAGAGCAGCAGATAAAAGATTTGACTGCGGCTGAGACCCATGCTGTCAAGAGCCCTAAAGCCAAGGCTACTGAAGAGAAGAAAGAAGAGGAGGCAGCGAAGGAAGAAAGTCCCATCCAACAATTATCCACCAAACTGCCCGTCAAACGCCTCGTATTCATTCGCGACTCTGACAAAGAGGAGGAGGATGCTACTAAAGAGAAAGAAGAGCCCCGAAAGGAAAAGGAGGCAGAAGTCTTACCTTTGACTAAGAAAGCTTAGGGCAGCCATGATGCACCTAAGGATAAATTTGCTATGCCCGATTGGTTGGAGAAACAACTTGAGAAGACGACTCCTATTTCGAAGGACCCAAGGGCGAGATTGGAGGCCATCTTGGCTTGATCCCTGATCACAACAAAGAAGGAGAATAAGCCCAAGGTCTGATCCAGGATAACAATGGATGCTTCTAACTCCCGAGCAGTGCAAATTGCAACGCCTACAGTTGGCCAAGCAGGGGTGAGTTACACCATCTCCACCATTGACTTGGGGACAACAACTAGGGAACAAAAGGTTGAGCACCTTGAAGAGTCGGTGGCCACAGCAGTGCACCTGATAAAGTAGGACAAGGTCTCCAAGGATGAGCTTAAAGCACAGGTTGCTGCCCTAACAGACTACATACAGCAATGGTCCTCAGTGGACGACCTTCCCACCACCTCCACAGCTGCACCGTAGTTCCTCTCCAAAGAACAAATTGACAAGATGGAGAGAAGGAAGAACTTGGAGAAGACCACTGAGGATTGGTTCCGACAAGTCACATATGTCAAAAACATGGGAATCAACAGGGCTATGCGGACAGCCAACAAGTTCTTAGACCTGATCCAGTCCCTGGAAAGCACGAGGAGGCTCTGCACCAATTTCCCTGCAACATACGACTCCACCCTCCTGAGAATTGAAGCCATCCTTCAGATGCCTAAGGACACGTGGGAGGAGAAGCTAGAACTGAAGAAAGAAGATCACTGGTTGGTGGATGTGTGGTGCAGAGACCTTGAAAACTTAAAGGAGAGGTTGGAGCAAATCCTGAATAAAGTGGATCCAGATATTGAGTAGATCAAGGAAATTCAGGTGAAATGCACCCAATACCTTAAGCTGATGACGGGCTATGATATGCCCACCATGCAAATGGATCCAGAAAAGATCAAGCCATACTTCCAGGAGAAGATGAAGGACGGGACAGCCAAAGAAATCACAACAAAATTCCTGAGTTTTGTTGCCCACACCTTCGACCGATCAGAGTTGTTTAAGGACCAAGGCTCAAAGTATGACGAGGATTGGAAGTGGCTAGAAGAGAACGCTAAGTAGTGGAGCTACCAAGCATTGCGATGCGAAATCCTTTAAATTGACAAGCTCCAGGCCGTCATCCTCAAATATATAGAACATGCAGCTTCCGAGGAGCAGGAGGACAACCCAGCCAAAGATAAAGACCTCCCTGAAGAGTAGCTACAACAAAGAGAATAGCAATCAGCTATAGGATGAAAGAGCTATAGTGCCATCCATAAGAAGACAAAATAGGGAAAGGACGAAAATGTAATTTTAAATTAAGATCTATTTGGGGGTAGGTGAAACCCTATTTTGTAATGAATCTTGGCCATTCATTTAACTTTTTGAAAACTATAAATAGAGCACTCCCCTCATTTGCAAAGGGAGAGTTGAGTTGTTGTAAAGACATGCTGCTGAAATTTATACGAAAAGACATTGACTTGGTGTATTTTCTTGATTTCTCTCATGTCATTTGATTCATTCTCCAATTTCACATGTTTAGCTCAGATCTTATTGCTGTTTAGTTAGCTGTTTACTTTATTTGGATAAATCTTAGGAATGCTGTTGGGTGATTGTGAAAATTCCTGCCTTGTTGATGATCCCTTAGTCCATACTTTTTACTGTTTGCTGAAGGTGGATAGCTATGCAAAGTTAGCCTAGACTTGATTTGAAGCTGTTCCAAACATTCATTCTTGATTCATGCATGTATGTGGTGGATGAAGGATGAAATATCTACAGCCCTTAGAAGATAGCACAATTTCCATGATACTGTGAAATCCCTGGTTAAGTGGGATATTGCTTTGAGGAATTGTCCATTGCAGGAACTCTATTGTCACTATTCATAGCAAGCTTCATACTTAGGAACTTTTCCCCTCCTTCGCCTTTTTCCTCTTTTTTCAGAACTAACCTATACTAAGGTTCATTGCACATTGTAAAGCCAAATCTAACAACTAAATGGAGTTCAATATTGTTGTTTGAACCTACAGCTGGTGCACATCAACTTCCCATCCAAAGGACTCCTTTTCAAGATCCAACTTCATGCTTCGTGTCCACACTTTGCATTTTCTGTAAGACCGCCTTGTGATTCCAGCAAATCACATCAAACTACTGAGGTATCTAAGCACTATCATGACCTGACATCCAAGAGACCTTGGGATAGTGTTCTACAATTCGATTGTGGGAGATTGTCTTTCAAGAGAGGTAGTGCACCTATGCACTTCCTATGTTGAGAAGTGCATAAAAACACCATCAATAGTTTCCTACATCAACTCTTGTTGATAAGACGCCTAGAGAGGCATGGTCAGGTTGCAAGCCTTCATTAAGACATCTTAGAGTTTTTGGTTGCGAGGGATATGCACATGTGCCAAAGGAGAAGCAAACAAAGTTGGAGAAAAATGCTATGAATTCTATCTTCATCAGATACAGTTATGGTGTGAAAGGATACAAGCTTTGTGAACCTATTGCACAAAAGGTAATATATAGTAGAAGTGTTATTTTTAGAGAAAATAAGCCTTCTTTTGTTACGTTGTAGCTAGAACAAAGTAAACAGGAAGATGTGATTCAATTTTCTTCTACACTTGAGAAAGTTGAGTCGAGGCCCATAGATAGACAAGAAGTTATGGAGAGATCATCTAGCTTTGGATCTTCAGAAGAGGAGGAAGAACCTCCAAATCAACTTGTTCATAGGTCTACAAGGAATGGACAACCACTTGAAAGGTATACACCTGATGATTGGAGATGTATTTTTTCTTTGAATACTAACATGGATGAACCAAAATTTGTAGAAGAGGCATTAGGTATGAATGATGCAGAACCCCAGAAGATTGTTATGGATGAAGAAATGGCATCTTTGAAAAAGAATGATACATGGGATCTTGTATCAATTCCTGAAGGACAAATACCTGTTGGTTGCAAATGGGTGTTCAAGAAAAAGATTGGTTCAGATGGAGGTATTGAGAAGTACAACATAAGGTTGGTTGCAAAAGGTTACTCTGAAGTTGAGGGTGTTGATTATGCTTAGAGGGTATGTGTAGGTTAATGGTGGGCTAAAAAGTGGCAATGAGGGAAAAAAACATGTATTTCATCAATCGAAAAAATGCAAAAAAATATGTTGACTTTTTTTAGGCTCGGGTGTCACCATACCTAACACCAAACCTATTTTTACAAATCAGATATCCGATTTGTAAAAGAATATATTAAAAACTTCTATCACTTTTTTGAAGTCATTCGGTTGAGAAGAACCTACGGCGCATAGTGCATCCATTCTTCATGTAACGGATATCCGATATAGGCTAAATTCGATTTGGAAAGGTAAGTTTTTTTATTTTTATTTGATTTGATTGAATTTTGATTTAGATTTGAATAATTTCATTGATGTTTTTTTGTTGATTTTTTTTTAAAATAGGGTTTTTGATTGAGTTTTTGTGAAAAAATTTAGTTTAGCATAGATTTTGATAAAAAAAATGAATGTTTTTGTGGATTTTTTTTCACAATAGGGTTTTGATTGAATTTTTATGAAAAATTTGAATTGAGAATGGATTTTGATTAAAAAATGAATGTTTTTTGTCGATTTTATTTCAAAATAGGGTTTTTGATTGAATTTTTATGAAACAATTGAGTTCAAAATAGATTTTGATAAAAAATGAATGTTTTTAATGGATTTTGATTTAAAAATAGTGTTTCATTTATATTGTCTAATTTTAGATTAATTATTTTTTAACTTTAATTAGGCATTATGGCTGCTGAGAATGAAAATGCACAAATTCCACTAGTTGAAAATGAAAATCCACTAGCTAAGAATCAAAATGTAGAAATGCCAAATGCTCCACCACCTCCGCAGCCATCAATTGAATAGTTAATTCATGAAAAATTGGAGGAATTGAGGGGCATTTGTGATGTTTATAGGAAAATCCCTCGATTATCCCATATGTCAACCACATTGACAGGAATAATTACAAATTCATAACTTGCATATTTTAAAAAATGAATATTAATAAGAGATAGTATCAAGTACTAATATTTATTTACATCCAGCCTATTTAACAGTTAATGTCTGAGGAGGAGCTCACACAGGTGAATGATAGCACCCTTAGGGCCATTTCATTTGGCCTTGACATGCACACAATATGTATTTTCTCACTCACTCATTTACATTTTTTTACTGTATATTTTCTTGTCATTTGAATTGTCAATAATGAAATTATATATTAACTTATATGTTTATCTTACTCTCTGCTTGTAGCAAACACCTAGTGTGAGTGAGGTGCGATGCTCTCTAGACTATGGATGCACAGTGTTGGATAAGGGAAAGGTAATTGAACTCAAATTTGATTGAATTAAAATTTATAAGATATTTTATTGATTATGCATACATTGACATAGATTCGTAGTTTCATATGTACTTGTCATTTTTATATACAGGTAGTTGTGAGCTATACATCATTGTTGATAAGTGCCACAACACTTGATGGAGTAGGTATTTGAATGCCTGAAGGAGGAGGTGTTGAAACACCTCAAGGAGGAGGTGTTGAGACACCTAAAGGAGATACAGAAAAAGATCAACCTAAAGAGGTATGTGTTTATTTTATTTTGTACTTGGTAAATATGTTCTTATTACTGACAATTCTATGCTAACTTGGATCAATTTCATGTTTTTTTCCACATATATAGATTGGCATTACAAAAGTTGGTTTGGTTAGTTCTTTGAGAGGGGTATATTCTAGGACTCCCGACCCTTCAAAGAGACGTTTATTTCAGGAAATCAAGATTTCAATTTTAGAATTCAATTATAATTCAATGTGTAGTGATTTTTATGTTAATTATTCAATTTTAAATTATATAGTATAACTAATCTCAATTGTAGTTTGACTTTTTCTTGTGCAGCTACCTTGAGAGCCAACGAGTGCTTCAAAAAGGCTCCATTTTGATGATCCATTAGTAGTTTGGGATAAGATAGACATTTTGGCATGTAAATTTTGAATAGATACTCAGATGGAATATGCCACATATTGTAAAACTTTGTTTGAGTTGGCGTTGATGCCATTTTTGTATATGGACATACACTTGATTATTGGATAATTTGATATATATAGAAGTTGACAATCAAAATTTAGTTTCCTCCTCATGTTCATGATTAAACTCTTTGAAGCAATGATTAAATATCAATGTACAATAGCATAAAAAGAATGGTTAAATATTATATAGTTTATATTCATATTGCTGATTACATTGCATTGCACATCTTTCAAACTCAAAGCATTATTTCACATTGCATAAGTAACAACTAGATACTCATATGATTAACCCTACACCATTTAATTTTCTTCTTTGTCAACTTTCCCATGCCTTAGTAAATTTGGTGGTCCATTTGTAACCATTAATTTCTTTATATAACATAAATTCACCTTTTTCAAAAAATTAATATGGCTAGGCTCCCATATGAATACTAATAATATATCATATGACCATTCTTCATATACTTAGTGGCAATTTGTGTCTTCTTAGATGAGCCAAAATTTGTTGCCCAACTACCTCTGCCTTCATCAATGTTCCATATTTTAATCATTCCATCCCAAGATGTTGTGACCATTTGTTGACCAGAAGATTCAATTATTTGCAGGCATGAAATGACATCATCATGCACTTTGACCTAGAAATTTAGGAAAAGAATACTATTAAAAGTTGTGAGCTCTGTGAAAAATAGATGTTTATCTAACTGCAACACCATCTAAATATGGATTCTTTTATAAAATAAAAAGTAAGACATAACTTTTAAACAAATAATTTAATCACGATGTATTTTTCACAAAGAAAATTTGTATAAACCTCTTCTCCATAATGGCTAGTATACAAAATAATTGCATTGGTAGAACAAAACTCCAAAACATTTCTGATTTCCTTGATTAATTGAATATTAAGTAGAATCCCCACAATAATTATGTTTGACATAAACCGATAGGAAAACAACATTGCTTGGAAAGTGCATCTCTAATATTTTATATTCCTTGTACAATAATTTAAATACATTTGAAGAAGTTATATGAAAATATAGCTGGTTAAATTCTTCTTTAATTTGAAGGTTAGTTTTGATAGTGAGTATTCCCAATTTCTAGTTTCCTAAGTTATGTTTTATTTTATTCACTTTCATTAGGTGATCCGGTGGATATTTTCAATGAAAATTGAAGTGTCTCCATTCTCTCCAGAATCTACACCATCAGAAAGATCTCGATGTCCTGATTCCAATGCAACTTGAACGGAGCGAAAAGGAGTCTGTTTGTGCAAGTTATGGCCAGTCAAACCTAGGGTCAAAATAGGATCAGGGGGCGTCCAAGAAGCGGAAAAAATGATGTCGTCAATTTTTTTTGAAGTTGGTGTCATCGCGAAGAGCTCATCACAAGCTTTCCAATGCAACTCATTTCATCAAAAATGCTCATCGCAAGCTTTCCAACGCAACTCGTTTTGTCGAAAATGCACATCATATGCGAGAGATATAGCTGGTCAAAGTTCTGAGTTGACTTGTGGACCAGAGGTACAGTGATGATGTCAGCATCGATACAGAATTCAAAGTGGACCAATCATAGTTTGACATGTGTCCATCCATATAGCTGACATGGCATTCCATACAAGATGACATGGCAGTACAGGTGGCTACCGAGTTAGCAAGTGACATGGAAGGGTTCGGCGAATTATCTCCTGACATGTGGAAATTGGTAGAAATACAGTTGGTAGTGACTGTGTGGCTGACGTGTCTCTATCGACGAATCAAATCAAGCCACGTGGCATCTCGGTGGCATGACACATGGCCCTTTCTTCTCTCCTTTGGTCGGCGGATGGGATGAGTTTGTTTGTTCAAAAGAAAGTAGTTGGGGGGTTTCGAACCCCCAACCTTCCATACTCCACGGCTGACAGCTACTAGCTCGCCTACAAAACTGACCTTACTATATTTGGTCGCGAATTTGTTTTGTTAAGGAGTTAATCAAATTTGTTGGAAATTTGTGGCCAGCGGGAGTTGAACCCGCACTAGCCAAGTTACAAAAGGTATAGCCCACAAATATGCCATCAACATTATCTACTCTATATATGGCATCGGTGTGTTTTCTTGACTATTTCAAACCAATTACCATAATTTTAGAAAACAAACTCCTATAATTTTAAAAACAAAACAAACAAATAATCCTTTTAAGGATTAAAAAAAAACCCCTAAACAATAATATTCCGAGGAAGGGCTTAAATAATTTTTAAAACAATTATTAAGGATATTTTGAATATTCCTTTGTAAAATTGGGAGATTAAATGGTTATTAGGAGATTTGGGGGAAATTTAGTAAATCTTATGGTTTTCACCAAATTGGGTGAAACTTTTGTATAAAAAGGGGTGAAAGGGAGAGAGTGGAGTTAAGAGAATTTTTCAAGTGAAACAGGTGACAAGTGATTTGAGAGGAGTTCTAAGGAGATCATTTTGAAGCCATTTTGTACATCAGAGCAATGTTATGCTGCTGAAGTGATGGTCTTGGTGCATCATTGTAATTGATTCTGGAGATTAATTAGATCGGTCATACTCTATTGGAGCCGACCCGGAGACGTAGTCACGTTTGTGGCGAACTTCGTAATCAAACTCTATTTGCACTCTTTCTCTCCTCTCTCATATTCTGACTCTCAATTCTGTTGGCTTCACTTTGTTATTCTCATTACTTTAATTATTTATGTGCGTTAATTTTGTTCTAATTAACTTGGAATAATCATTGTAAAAAAATAAGCATTCAATTATGCAAATAGTCTAGATCCATATACAGATCAAGTGGTATCAGAGCCAGGTTGACTATTATTGCAGTTGTTTTCTTGAATGCTAACGAGATGCAGGGTTCAGAAGGGCGAAGGAAAGCTTGAAGACTTTGATCCTGAGATTGGGAAGCAAAGAACTTTTCTAAAGATGTCTGTGTCTGGGATGGAGGTTCCTGATGAAATTAGTGAGCAGGAATTTCAAAGAGCATTCCTCGAGATGAAGGCTAAGGTGGACATTCTTTTTCAAGAGAGACAAGAATGGAAGGAACATGAAGGAGGTTCATCGAAGGAAGATGTTCGTGAAAACAAGAAAGGGAAACAACATGGAGATAGTGGCAAGCAACCAGATCACCCCTTTTCTTCTTCTCCTCCCTCTTCTCCTTCTCCTTCTTCTCTATCTTCTCCTCATTCTACTTCTTTTAATCCTTTCAAGAGTGGGAATAAGCCTAAAATTAAATTGGATGTAAAATTTGACTTGCCTAAGTATTGTGGAGAACTTAATGCTGAAAAATTGGATGATTGGATTCAGCAAGTAGAAGTCTATTGTAGAGTCCAAAACCTATGAGATGATGTTGATAGGATCCAATTAGCTACTCTTCATTTAGGAGGTACAACCTTAACCTGGTGGGAGAGTAAGTCTAAGCCAAAAGTTTCACAACATGGTAGAGTTAGTTTAACCTGGGCAGAGTTTGTTAATGCTCTTAAGAAGCAATTCTATCCCTTAGGCCATATGCAACAGATAATGAAGAACTGGAAAATGTTTAGGCAAGGGAAGGGTCAATCTGTTCAAGAGTACACCCATGAGTTCAGGAAAAGGGCTATTGCTTTGAATGTCCCTTTGTACACCCAAGACACTTTGTTGAAGTACATAGGAGGTCTTCATTCCTACCTTAGGCATTCTATTTTGGTATTGAACCCTTGTAGTTTGGATGAAGTGTCTGTTCAAGCTACACACTTATAGACAAGGGGAAAAGGATCTTTTATTGATAAGTTTGATAATGATGTAAAGAAATCTTCTAAGGTTGTAGAGACATTGAAAGGAAAGAAGGCAGCTACAGTTAAGAAGGATGAGAAACTTTCTTGCACTCATTGTGATAGGAAGGGTCATGATGAAGAACATTGTTGGCAATTGCATCTAGAACTGAGGCCTAAGTGGGCTAAGAAACGTAATCAGAAATAGAAAGGTAAGGAGAAAGCCACAAATGTTGTTTTGGATCTTGGTTCAGATTCAGATGATGAGACTAAGATAACAGCTATGGGTCTAAAAGGTAAAGCTCCTATTTCTAGTGTTTATGTTCATAGTTGTGCTTCTACTTCTATAGTTAATGATTTCTCTGAAGATAAGAAAAGGAATGAGCTGTTTCATTTAAGGGTTGTTGCTAAGAACACTAAAATTGATTCACTCATAGATAGTGGATCTCAACTTAATCTAATTTCTGAAAGTGTTGTAAGAAACTTGGGATTAAAAACTACACAACATAAGAAACCTTATCCACTAGGCTGGATTTGTGAAAATGATAAGTTGCAAGTAACAAGACAATGCACCTTAAGATTCACAATCACTAGTAAGTTTGTGGATGAAGTACAGTTTGATGTAGTTCCATTGGATATATGTGGAATAGTGCTTGGTAGCCCTTATCTTTATGACAAAAAAGCAATTTTCTATAGGGAAAAGAATAATTATCACTTGTTTAAATATGGCATTCAATATATTGTACATTCTCATAGGATTAAGACTGATCGTTCTTTTGCAGACACAAGGAAAATAAAGAGGGTAATTAATGCAAGTAAAGAGTTAACTCTTATGTCTATCAGTATAGGTGGTTCTACACTTGAACTTGGAGTAGCTAACCAGGGTCAGATGTTGCAAGATCTACCTGCAGTATAGCATGAGGGAATGATGATTGAAAGCATTGATGGTTCCTTGGGTAAAAATGTTCTTGTTGTAAAGGATCGATATGTTGTTGACTTATTCTCTTTCATTTCTGCATTATTTTTTAGCTTGATGCTAGTCAATTTTTGTTGGTTAGTGGCTATGAGAGTTGATGTAGATGCTTATGGAAGCGATAGAATAATGTTTATGTTCAATAATGTTGTTGCAGTCTTCATTGTGCTTGTGAGCCAGGTATTCAGATGTACAAAGGATATAGGACAAGTGGGGAGGCCATGTCCTCACTTAATGTCAGAGTAAATGTCACTTTTGGAGGTCCAAAAGGTCTTCAGTGGGGAGGCCTGATCTGGTGGATATTTTTAGTGAAAATTGAAGTGTCTCCATTCTCTCCAAAATCTACACCATCAAAAAGATCTCAGCATCTTGATTCCAACACAACTCGAATGGAGCGAAAAGGAGTTCGTTTGTGCAAGTTATGGCCAGTCAAACCTAGGGTCAAACTAGGATCAGGGGGCGTCGAGGAAGCAAAAAAATGATGTCGTCAAAATTTATCAAAGTTGGCATCATCATGAAGAGCTCGTCGCAATCTTTCCAACGCAACTTGTTTCATCAAAAATGCACATCATATGCGAGAGATACAGCCGGTCAAAGTTCTAAGTTGACTTGTGGACCAGAGGTACAATGATGATGTCAGCATTTGTACATGATGACATCACCATCAGTACAGAATCCAAAGTGGACCAATCATAGTTTGACATGTGTCCATCCGTATAGCTGACGTGGCATTCCGTACAAGATGATGTGGCAGTACAGGTGGCTACCGAGTCAGCAAGTGACGTGGACGGGTTTGGCGAATTATCTTCTGTCACTTTTGGAGGTCCAATAGGTCTTCAGTGGGGAGGCCTGATCTGGTGGATATTTTTAGTGAAAATTGAAGTGTCTCCATTATCTCCATAATCTACACCAGCAAAAATATCTCGGCATCCTGATTCCAACGCAACTCGAACGAAGCGAAAAGGAGTTCGTTTGTGTAAGTTATGGCCAGTCAAACCTAGGGTCAAACTAGGATCAGGAGGCATCCAGGAAGTGGAAAAAATGATGTCATCAAAATTTATAAAAGTTGGCGTTATCATGAAGAGCTCATCACAAGCTTTCCAATGCAACTCATTTTGTCGAAAATGCACATCATATGCGAGAGATACAGCCGGTCAAAGTTCTGAGTTGACTTGTGGACTAGAGGTATAGTGATGATGACATCACCATCAGTACGGAATCTAAAGTGGACCAATCACAGTTTGACATGTGTCCATCTGTATAGTTGACATGGCATTCCGTACAAGATGACGTGGCAGTATAGGTGGCTACCGAGTCAGCAAGTGATGTGGACGGGTTCGGTGAATTATCTTCTAACATGTGGCAATTGGCAGAAATACAGTTGGTAGTGACTATGTGGCTGACGTGTCTCTATCGGCGAATCAAATCAAGCCACGTGGCATCTCGGTGGTGTGACACGTGGCCCTTTCTTCTCTCCTTTGGCCGGCGGATGGGATGATTTTGTTTGTTCAAAAAAAAGTAGTGGGGGGGTTTGGAACCCCCAACCTTCCATACTCCATGGCCGACAGCTACAAGTGCGCCTACAAAACCGACCTTACTATATTTGGTCACACGTTTTGTTTTGTTAAGGAGTTAATCAAATTTGTTGGAAATTTGTGGTCGGTGGGAGTTGAACCTGCACCAGTCGGGTTGTAAAAGGTATAGCCCACCAATATGCCATCGACATTATCTACTTTGTATATGGCATCAGTGTGTTTTCTTGACTATTTCAAACCGATTACCATAATTTTAGAAACCAAACTCCTATAATTTATAAAACAAAACAAACAAATAATCCTTTTAAGGATTAAAAAACAAACCCCTAAACAATAATATTATGAGGAAGGGCTTAAATAGTTTTTAAAAAGATTATAAAGGATATTTTGAATATTCCTTTGTAAAATTGGGAGATTAAATGGTTATTAGGAGATTTGGGGGAAATATAGTAAATCTTATGGTTTTCACCAAATTGGGTGAAACTTTTGTATAGAAAGGGGTAAAAGGGAGAGAGTGAAGTTAAGAGAATTTTTCAAGTGAAACAGGTGACAAGTGATTCAAGAGGAGTTCTAAGGAGATCATTTTGAAGCCATTTTGTACGTCAGAGCAGTGTTATGCTATCGAAGTGATGGTATTGGTGCATCATTGTAATTGATTCTGGAGATTAATCGGATCAGTTGTACTCTATTGGAGCCGACCCGGAGACATAGTCACATTTGTGGCGAACTCCGTAATCAAACTCTGTTTGCACTTTTCTCTCCTCCTCTCTCATATTCTGACTCTCAATTCTGTTGGCTTCACTTTGTTATTCTCATTACTTTAATTATTTATGTGAGTTAATTTTGTTCTAATTAACTTAGAATAATCATTGTAAAAAAATAAGCGTTCAATTCTGCAAATACTCTAGATCCATATACAGATCATCAGGTGACTGGTCACTCATGTGTAGGTCTGAATTGCCCATTTCTTATAGGGTTAAGTACATGATCTTTAGGCCTTTACATCCTTACCATTTGGTGACTTAGAAGTTCTTGAGCTTATTATTTCCATGTCATCCTAGGGGATCCCCCTCATTAGAACAACTTAAATGCATGTGTTTAAAGTTTCCACTTAAGTCCTGATGGCCTTTTTACTTTACCACTCATCATTGATTTCTTCATAAGAACATATTTTGAATTGACAATGAGTGATGAAACACTATTTTCTTTGATATCACTCATCGTAGATAGCCACAAGAGCTCCTAAATAGAATGCAAGATGAGCGATGTTCCATAAGGGATCACTTATCGCTAATGGCTTTTGAGCTTTCAAATTTGTAATTAGCAATAAGCAATGCCCTAGTTTTTTATTCTTATCACTCATTGTGGATGGTCATAAAATGATAAATTTAGATCAACCATGAGCGATATGATGAAATTTCCTTTACATCACATGATCTTGGATATGTTTTAAATGCTATGTTCCACATTAGCGATACATGATGCACATTGTAAACTTTATAGATCCTCTCATCGCTAATTTCTCGCAAACTGTATGAGGAGAATTCATGATGAGCGACACTATTGTCTTTTATTGCTCATCACAAATTCATTTCAAATCTTTAGTTCCAAATTACTAATGAGTGTGGTATCTTCTGAAAGGTTTCTTTTGCTAATATGATGAGATTTTATGAGTGATGTCTTTTGTGCCATTGATTTTAATGCAGGTGCACATGTCTTGATCTTATCTCTTTTATATATCCCATCGCTAATAGGATCCAAGGTCCGAAATATTGATTAACGATGCATGATGGAAGGATGGACGTGATCAAGGATCAGGCCGTAGATCCAAGGGTTGTGATTTTATCACGAGAATGTTTACATCACCAATGAGGCCGATGAATGACAAGATGCATCCGTGATAGGAGATGACTATTGATGGAACAAGCATTGTGGCAGGATCCAAAGGATTTCACACAAAGCAAAAGGAAAGCAACAAAAGGTTTGGAGAATTGTTTATATAGTTTTAAAATAGGATGATCCAATGGACTAAACATCATTGCATGAATACTTTCATCGCTGATTGCACCCTAAAATTTGAGAAAGATTACCGATAAGCAATGAAGAATATAAGGAAATTTTATCTCTAAGAAGAACTGGTCTTGTGTACTTTTCTGATACTAATGAAAAAGCATGGATTAGGTTGGTGATACATACTAATTGATAGATCACAACACTTGAGTTGGCATCATTGTTTTCTATGAGCAAGTTGCTAAAGGCATAAAAAATGAGGCTTAGATCACCATTGATGAAGTTTTAAACGCTTTAAAATCAACTTCCTAGATTCATAACCGACCTAATAAGTTATCAACTGGCTCACGTGAGGAGTTCTTGGATCATTGATTTGGCATACTTCAAATTTTCTATTTAATGTAGATTGCCTATTGTAGACACGTGAAATTGACATCATGCATATTTAACTAATCATATTCACTCATAAATTAAATAAACCAAGGTATTTAAATTGAATAAATTAAATTTATTTAATTTAAGCCTATCATCATCCTTTTAATTAAATAAATCAAACCTTTATTTAATTAAATCTAAAATCACCTTTCATCTCCCTTTGATTTAATTTAAATCCCCAAACCTAAGTCAAACGCGTCATAATCACCTAACATCATCTTAATTAATCTAATCCATGATTAATCTAATCTAATCACCCATCACATCCTCTAGCTTTTCCCACTTGCACCAATAAAGCATTTTAATTCATTTATTAAATTCATAATTTTCTTTCAACATGTCATCTTTGAGGATTATTCTCCAAATTTGAATCTCCCCCAATTTGACTTGTACATCCAACAAGGCATTTATGATCTCTTACATGTCTCTTACATGTCTCTTGCAAAAGTCAAATTCAACATTTAACTCTCAAATTCAAATTTGAATCTCCCCCTCTTTGGCAGATTGACCAAAACTTGCACATGCCTCAACCACTCACAAGGTGACAAGTGGCTCCATCTCATTGGCTAAAACATTATCCCACATTGGTCTCTTTTGAGCACTCTTTCAATTTGATAATCTATAAGTAAAAGGCTTATTGTTCATTTGATCATCCACAATCCTCATGCAAAGTTACTCTCTTCAATTGAGAGCTAATTTTGTCCATTGCATCCTCATCATTGGCATTATCAAGGGTTGGGAAAGGGCTTCTTTCCACATCAAAGAAGGACCAATCCACTATGGGATAGATATCCATTATTCTTTTTTATGTTCTTAATTAGTTGTTATTTACTTTGTGAGACATGATGGATTATTTCATAGGAGCAGTATGGTATTTGCATAGTTTGAACTAACATGCTAATGTGTTTCGAAGTTTCAGCTATTTTTCAGATTTGTGGTACTCACACCTATTATTCTCCTTCATCATATTTTGGTCTGTAGTGAATGAGAGGCATGGTTAGTGAAGAAGTGTGTGAGTATTAAATTTTCCTAAGTTAGGAAGTAGACATTTTTGTCTTAGACGAGTAGGTCTTCCATGGTGGTTCTAGAGTCTAAGGAATTGAGTTTTCTTGAGTCTGAGGAAAATGTTTCTAAGGATGAAATAGAGACATAGGGAGCTCCTAATACACTAAAAAGTAGAATGGGACTCAGGAAATTCAAGAACTACGGTGACAAGGAGAATTACCATCTACAGGGCCAAATTGTTTAAGAAGAATTGGTCAAGCACAAAGAGAAGAGGATGGTGGGATATGAAAAGAAGAAAAAAGGGAGAGTATGCATTGTAAGGCTTATCCAAGAGGATGTGATTCTCTATGTGAGGTTTCTAATAACCCTTTAGACAGTGAGGGTGACACTGATCCATATGGTGATTATTATCCCCTAGATCCCTAGTACCATCAAGGGATTCTAACATGGAGGTGGTGAAGGTTTCTCCAATCCCACCATGAGAAAAATGTGGGAAGGTATCCTTGAGGTTGATGGCTCAGAGTGATAACTGCGCCCTTTTTTTTATGAGACCATGCCCCTTTTGTTAGGATTATCCTATTCAACACTCATGTGATTTCTTGTTTCTAGTGTTGGTGTGGAAAGTTTTTGGGTTGGTGTGTAAGAGAAGTGCTAGACTAAAATACCTTGGCAGCATGTATGTTTTTTCTAGACGATATACAAGTTTGTGCTAGAGCTGCTTTTGGAGAATCTTCTTTGGTCAACAAGGACGAGGATTCAATAAGGTTGTAAAAAAATCTGTCTTTTGAGGAGCTGGTGTGTATTCATTCAAGGAATATGGAATGTGGTCTTTTACTCTTCCATTTTTCTTAATGATTGCATTTTACTAACTGAGAATATTTTGAATTTTGGTGCAAATGAAATGAAATGTAAATGTAATTAATCCTAATGCTTGTTGCTCCATTTTTTTATAAGAGTGATATCAGGGATTATATCAAGGGTCAAACTCTTAAGTATCAATAGGGCTTTAGGTAGAAGCTAAATTCAGGAAAGGCACTTCGAATAGAATACTGTTAGTAGGCCAGAGGTTTCGTCTGGGGCATGAAATCTTGTTTTTAGTAATCTTAAATGAGTTTTATAGAAACTACTAATATCAAAACAAATACTACTGATATTGAAACAAATAATCTCCTATATATGTTCTTTACAGATTTATGAATGAGAAATACTAATGGTATTATCATTTGTCTTCATATTCTCCATTTGAATGTATTATTCTATTTTCAACTTTAATTCAATGAGTTAATTAAAATGCTTGAATAGGGTTATAAAATTTGTAAGGAATTGCTTAGGATTTATATGAAGTAAATGTTTTAGGCATTGTGAGTTTTCATAAAAGAAAAGTAGTATGAAAATAGTCTGCCTAGTTCTAAAACTAGTAGTTTATACATATTACTAATTCTTACATTTTTGACTCCATTGCTCCAATTGATGAGGCACTAGCCAGTCTATTGGGAAATCTTACATTAAATGAACAAAAGGTGTACCTAGCTCTAGACTTAAGATACGATAATAATCAATTAAAAGTCTTTATGGGAGTAGTGTAGGTAAGGAATATACCCAATTCCTAGCAAACAGATGGTCACTCATTCAAAGATCTTCCAAATCTTTAATGAGAATTTTTTTACTTGCAACAAATAGGAATAAATTTGTGTATAAATGTGTTACTAATCAAATATTCTTCACAAAAACACAATTGGGATCACCTTCCTAGGTTTCACAGAGCCTGAAGTGAAGGAGTAAGGACCACAAAATCCTATACTCATTGTGTTGGCCACTAACCTTTCAATTCTTCACTATAAGATTTGGATAATTTTTAGAGAATTTCTTGGTTCTACTAGAAAACTCACCAACAAAAATTCCGACTCTACTGGGGAGGAATTTGAATCTCCACAGACATTCAGAATTAATAGTTTGGTGAATTTGCACACCTAGTTCAGATAGTGAGAATTTCTCAAACTTGGAAGTGGTTATGTTGTAGCAAGTTTCAAAGGATTTATGTGTGACTCTGTTGTGGGAGAGAACCCATAAGGACATTTATCTTTGAAGGAGCTTCATATTTCTTGAAGTTTAGTCCTCTGTGAAAAGGGGTGGTGACTCTATCAAAGAACCTGATGATGATGTGAAAAATGTTTCAGATCTACAACTATTTCCATTTAGGAAGAAGAACACTTTGCTGCAACATATCTAGGTATTCTTCAGTTTTTGGTTTTCAAAAGAAAGACAAATCTTTATATGAATACCATAATTATAAGACTTGAAAAAAAAAAATTCCCTATTGACTGAAAATAAGCACTAAGAAAGGGAATTGTAGTGATTTTTCTACATACTTTTGTATTACCAAATTGTAGTATTTATTACGTAGTGAAGTATGCAATATTCTTGAAGAAACCCATTTATCAGGTCTTAAGCAAGTAGAGATAAAAATTTTCATTGTAAGAGCTTAAGATTACATTGTAAAAGAAATCTCAGTTTCCTTATGTAACTACAAAGTTGATATAAAAAAGGCCTATAAAGGTTTAAGAGAATGTATCATAAACCTTTGCATCATTGTGTGGACCCAAATGTAACAATGCATGGTGCAACCATGGTTTGTAATCAGCCCCTTTTAAGTATTAAGAAAAATTTTAGCACTAAAAGACATAGAGCCATAAATTTCAATGGTATTAATGGTTACCCAAATGTTATTTCCTCTGACATCAGAGATAAGTTGCCAAAATTTAGTGGTACAAAGAGTGAATCAGCAAGAAAGCATATACAAGATTTCAATAATCTAATGGATGACTTTGAAATAGATCATGAAGATGTGATTATGAGGTTATATGTTTAGTCTCGAAAAGGAGATTCAAGAGTTTGGTTCTCCGATTTACCAACATGCTCTATTTTTTCTTGGGATGAGTTCAAAGTAGTGTGCATGGAGTAGTTTGGTGAAATATTCAATGTTAGTTCTTTCCTCGATAACTTTATGAGCATTGAGAAATAATAGGATCAGCTAGTCCCAACATTTAACTAGAGATTTGATAAAGGGTATGTGCAAGATCATCATGCAAAAAATAGTCCCTTAACTAGCAAAAAAATTAGAAAAATCAGAGTTAGGCAACTTGACGTAAAAAAATGAATAAATTATCTATATTATTTCAAAAATATGTAAGAATAGAATCTTTAGCAAATTGAATGTAGTTTATAAACTACTAGGTTTGTTTAAAAAAGAAAAAATCTATTTGGTGAAAATTTGAAATTTCAAAGCAGTAGTACCTAAATTTCAGGGAAAAAATAAGTAGGTGAATGTCTGAGAATCCTAACCACAATAAAATGATAATTATTTTTTATAAGATTTCAGATATAAGTAGAGTAATCATGTCATGTTGTGATGCATATTTTTATCTATTTTTTATCCAATTAAATAATTAATTATGAAATTTTTATTATAACTTTTGAAAAATATAAAAACTCGTATGTCTGACCACCTTAACTTAGTCAAAACTTTATGAAATTCAATTTTTCTTTTTTTAATCCTATAGTATTTAAAGCATAGAATGTGGTGCATGTTTTGGATTCAAAAAAAGTGATACCGTTTGAAAGCTATAGATTTTTTTCAACTAGCCTATCAATCAGGACTTTAGTCATAATTCAAATAGAAAATGAATAATAATTACTTATTAAATTCAAAGTAAGGTATAATTTATATTGGTGGAAGGCTGAGAATCTCCTTTAAAAGAACTTTTCATTTCATCAATTTTGGGTAAAAAAATAGGTCGTTAGCCACATACCCATCATATTGCCACTTTTTGGCCCATCATGATCCTGCACATACCCTAAAATATTACGGGACATTCATGATAATTTGGGACTAAGTGATGTAGTATGTTTGGTTGTTTATTTGGGAGCTTTTGATAATGAGATGATCTATCTACTAAGAGATGAGGATCCAAAAGCCTTGCATCAGGCATATGGGATAGCCATGAATATTGAAAACAACTTGAAATATGGAATGCAAAGGCGTTATCTGTCTACAATAATTTGCTTCCCTGAGATACCAAATGTTGATGAAAGGGTAAGTCATAAATTGAAAATTAGTATCAAAGCACTTACATCCCTAATGTTTCAGCTTATGCTTTATTCCATAGTGTTGATAAAGAGATGGAAATCATTTCAGATATTTGTCATATCTCGCCTTGTAATAAGACCACTAGTTGTAATAATGATGAGGTCACATAAAGGGCTTATCTATATTCTTATGGTTCAGATGAGTCTAGTAATTTGTTTGAAGATAAGAAAAATAAAAACCTAATGTACTCATTATTCAGTATGCAAGAACCATCTAATCATGATTACAATGCTGATAGGGTTGAAAGCTTTGTCAACAATGAGCTTGGTATCATTGGACCTATTCATGCATATTCAACTCAGGAGGTAGATCATGTTGATTGTTATTCTACTAGTCAAAATGGTTTGTATGGAATGGAGTTGGAAAGTTTTATTTAAAATGAGGATAACATTAGCATACAGTATGTTGATGACATAGGTTCACTCTCAGATGATCATGTCATGCATTATGATGAGAATTTGAAGCCACTAATTCTGGTTGATAGTGCTACAAAGTTTGAAGAACTTTCTGACTATGATATTTCAAACCATGTGGAAGTGGCAGGAATTCCTAATGTTTGTATATAACAATCTAAGGGTGAAAATGAAGTTGAAAATATGTCTATCTTCTCTTCTAGTGATTATAGTGATTTTGAATGGAATAATAACTTGAAGGAATCTGACCTTCATGCTAAGGGATCAAAGGCTTTTATTTAAAACAATTAAAGTAATAGAAAACTCCTTATTTGATGAGCCTGTGTCTTCATTAGAAATGCTAAGTGATAATAATTATTGTTGTAGAGACAATCCACTTTTTGTTGAGGACTTTGATGATACATTTGAAATAGGGTTAGAGTGTGGCCTTACAAAAACAAGCAACACATTGATAGGCTCTCTAAGGACATTTCCTATAAGTATTTTACATTTGATACATATATTGCACACAAGGTTGAGTGTCAATATTTCAGCTACCTAGAAGAGTATGAATGCTTTCAATTCCCAATTCAGTTGGGAGGAATTTTGATGGATCATGAAAATGAGATGGAGAGCAAGGAATTTTATTTTCAATATAAATATGTGTCATGTAATGATGAAATTATTCATTTTATGCCTGAGCATACAATAAAGAATGGAAGAGATTACATTGGAAATGTTATGCCCAGAAAAATTGTGGGAAATGTTAATGGAAATGATTGTAATTAGGTAGATTCTCACTTGTTCAAAAGAGGCCTAACACTTGTTTTGGCAGGAATGAGATCACTCTTATAGCAGTGATATAATAGGGACGAATGTGAATGGAAGGACATTAGTTCTTTCAAGAGGTTGGTTTTTGACAGAGGCAAGAATTTTCCAGAGGAATTTCTATGGCCTAGTGCCACCAAACAGGAGATAAAGCTTGGTTAGACTGAAGAGTGCATATTACAATTTGCACCTCTTAAGAATTTTTCATGAAGGGTAGGTATTGGATCTCCCTTCTCAGGTCTTTTGGCATGTGTAAATTGTGTACATATGTTGTTTCTTTTTGTTTTGTTCTTGTGCCTGGTTTGCTTCACTTGAAATTTTGGGATCTCACCATGCCTGCAAGAGGCATGTGTCCTAAACTAGAGCCACTAATGGAACCCCTCAAAAAAATTCTTGCTTCCACCTTAAGTCTGTGAAAATTTTGGCTTGGGTCCTTGTTTTTGGTATTTGGTCATGTCTCCATCACTACATTAGGATTTTTATGTTGATCAAAACCTTGCATAAATGATCTACAAATGCTACAACCTTCGATCATTGTATTATTGCAGTGACTTGTATTCCAGTCTCTTGTTGTCTAAGTTATGTTTTATGTTATTCACTATCATCAGGTGAGCGATCCCTCATTTTTAGGTTTGAATCACCAATTTCTTATAGGTTTAACTATAGGATCTTTTTTACTTTAAATCCTTTGCATTTCATGACTTAGAAGTTCTCGATCCTATTATTCCCATGTCATCCTAGGGGATCCCCCTCATTAGAACAATCTAAATTCACACGCTTAAATTTTCCACTTAAGTCACAATGCCCTTTTTTCTTTATCGCTCATCATTCATTTCTTCATAATTACATATTTTGAATTGACGACAAGTGATGAAATAGTGTTTTCTTTGATTTCACTCATCGCAGATAGGATTTCACATAAAGCAAAAGGAAAGCAATGAAAGGACTGGAGAACTGTTGATGTACTTTTAAAACAGGATGATCCAACGAACTAAACATGATCACATGAAAAATTTTCATCATTGATTGCATGCTAAAATTTGGGGAAGATTAGTGATAAGCGCTGATGCATATAAGGAAATATTCTCTCTAAAAAGAACTAGTCTTGTGTAGTTCACCGATATTAATGAAAAAGCATACATTAGGTTGGCAATACATGTTGATTGATAGATCACAACAATTGAGTTGGCATCATTGTTTTCTTTGAGCAAGTTGCTAATGGTATAAAAAACAAGGCTCAGATCACTATGGATGAAGTTTTAAATGATTTAAAATCAATGGCCTAGATTCATAACTAAGTTAAGTTTTCAACTCGCTCACGCGAGGAGTTCTTAGATCATTAATTTGGCATGCTTCAAATTTCATATTTAATGCAAATTTCCTGCTATTCTCCTTCATAATATTTCAATTTGTAGTGAATGAGAGGAAAGGGTTAGTGAAGAAGTGTGTGAGTATTAAATTTTCTTGAGTTAGGAAGTAGACGTTCTTGTCCTAGATGAGTAGGTCTACCATGGTGGTTCTAAAGTCTAACAAATTGAGTTTGCTTGGGTCTAAGGAAAATGTTTCTAAGGATGAAATAGAGACACGAGGAGCTCTTGATAAGCCAAAAAAAAGAATGGGACTCGAGAAATTTAGGAAGTATGGTGACAAGGAGAATTACCATCTACAGAGCCAAAATGTTTAGGAATAATCGATCAAACACAAAGAGAGGAGGATGGTGGGATATGAAAAGAAGGAAAAAAGGGAGAGTAAGAATTGTAAGGCTTAGCCAGGAGGATGTAATTCTCCATGTGAGGTTTCTAATAACCCTTTAGATAGTGAGAGTGACACCAATGCAGAGGGTGATTATTATCCTAGGCTCTTCCTAGTACCATCAAGGTATTTTGACATGGTGGTCATGATGATTTCTCCAATCCCACCATGAGATAAATCTGGGAAAGTATCCTCTAAGGTTGATGAATCAGAGTGATGACTATACCCTATTTTTGTGTTTGATGAGACCATGCCCCTTTTGTTAGGATTGTCCTATTCAACACTCATGTGATTTCTTGTTTCTAGTGTTGATGTGGAGAGTTTTCAGGCTAGCATGTATGAGAAGTGCTAGACTAAAAGACCTTGGTGGCATGTATGTTGTTTCCAGATGATATACAACTTTGTGTTGGAGCTGCTATTGGAGAATCTTCTTTGGTCAACAAGGATGAGGATTTGACATGTTTGTAACAAACTCTACCGTTTGAGGAGCTGGTGTGTCTTGAGTCAAGGAATATGGAATGTGGTCTTTTACTCTTCCATTTTCCTTAATGATTGCATGTAACTAATTGAGAATGTTTTTAATTCTAGTTCAAATGAAATGAAATGTAAATGTAATTAAGCCTCACGCTTGTTTCTACCTTGTTATATAAGAGGGATATCAGTGCTTATTACAAGGGTTAGATTATTAAGTCTCAATAGGGTTTTAGGTAGGAGATAAGTTCAGGAATGGAACTTCCAATAGAATACTGATAGTAGGCTAGAGGTTTTGTTTGGGGCATTAAATCCTATATGTAGTAATCTAAAACAAGTTTTATAGAAAATGTTGATATTGAAACAAATACTCTCCTATGTATGTTCTTTATATAGTTATGAATGAGAAATACTAATGGTATTATCATTTGTGTTCAGATTCTCCATTTGAATGTATTATTCTATTTTCAACTTTAATTCAAAGAGTTAATTAAAATGCTTGAATAGGTTTATAAACTTTATAAGTAATTGCTTAGGATTTATAAGAAGTGTTTTAGGCATTGTGAGTTTTCATAGAAGAGAATCACTAGGAAAATAATCTACCTACCTCTAAAACTAGTAGTTTATACATATTACTGATTCTTACATTTTTTGACTCTATTGATCCAATTGATGGGGCATTAACCAATCTATTGGGAAATCTTGAATTGAATGAAAAACGGGTCTACATGGCTCTAGACTTAAGATAAGAAAATATTCAACTAAAAATTCTTTTTGGGAGTAGTGTAGGTAAGGAATATCCCCAATTCCTAGCAAATAGATGGTCACTCATTCGAAGATCTGCCAAATCTTCAATGAGAAATATATTATTTGCAATAAATAGGAATCAATTTGTGTATAAATGGTTTACTAGTCAAATATACTTCACGAAAAACACAATTGGGATCACCCTCCTAGGTTTCACAGAGCTTGAAGTGAAGGAGTAAGGACTGCAAAAGCCTATACTCACCATGTTGGCCACTAACCCTGTAGTTCTTCACTATAAGAGTTGGCTATTTTTTAGAGAATTGCTTGGTTCTATTGGAAAAATAACCAACACATCTTGGCAATCTCTTTCCTAGCTATGAGAGTTTCTTAGCGCAATAGAATAAAAATGTTCACACACTCCATAATTCCACACCTGCTAATATCTCTTCTATTTGTTGGAATAAAGTGATAGAATAATGTGACATCATAGACAATCATGATAATCATAGTTTCTCTTCTCCCAATATCCCTCCTACCAGTGACAAAGATATTTTGGTGCTAGAAGATACACCCATTGAGAATCATGAAAATGTTGAAAGCTCATGTTCTATAACCTCTCCTACTTTGGAACATATTATAGGGATCATAAACATGTCTCTTAACATGATCCATATACCCAGTATACATTCATCTTCTAACTCCTCTCCTATTTGTGAGAATATTTTTGTGAGCAATCATGAAAATCACATTATTTGTGAGGAGGATATGTTGGCATTGGATGATCAAACCTTTAATTCCTATAACAATTCTTCTTCTCCTATTTTGGAGGACATTATTGTACAAAGGGATATAACCACAGATAATCATGATAATCGTACTTGTTCTTCTCCTAATGTCTCTTTTGCTAGTGAAGAAGATATTTTGGGATTAGACAAACTATTCATTGAAAGTCATGAGAAACTTCTTGCTCCCATTCCTAATGATTCCCCCATCCAAGAATACATACTTGACCAAGAGGATCCAATCATCGAAAAACAAGAATGTGATGCTTTTTCTTGTCTTGAAATGGAATGTGATCAACATCTTGTTTGCTTCTCTCCTAAAAACTCTCCTACTAGGTAGAATACCACGTGCAAACCAAAAATCACCCTCACTCTGAAGCATCCTGAATTGCTTGACATAGATTTACCATCATCATGGGAATGCTTTGACAATCATGAAACCTTGAAGCAAAAGGATATAGAAAGACAAAGGAAAATTGAAGAAGCCACAAAGTTATTGGAAGAGGCTTCAAAAACCTTTAATTTCATACCTATATCCATGGGGGAATACATGATCATAATAAAAGAATACAAAATGGGAAGAGATAAGGAGGTAATGTCCAACACATCCAATTCACCCACTTTAAAAGAAAAGAAAACATCCAAGAGAAACTTTGAGGAAATAAAACAACCACCAAATCCAAAACAAGTGATAATGAAGATCATTAGGTTGTATAGAGATCTTGGTTATTGTCCTTCAAAAGAAAAACCTTTGAATCCAATGCCCACACTATCACAAACAATTCTTCCAAAAACAATTTAACCTTGGTACATCCTAAACTGATAGACATCACATTAAATATGTATTATGCACAAAATTTGTTTACTTATCACAATGAATAACATTAGTTGCTGCTCCTTGCCATTAATTAGTAGAAAAATTAGTATGTCATTGAATTTATGGAAGAGGATAATGAATAATCAAATAATTTAAATAATTATTTCATTATAGTAGAAAAATGATAATAATTAAATAAATAAAATTTATTTAATTATTGAAGAAAGGGGACATTAGTGACGTAATTAAATAAATAAAGTTTATTTAATTAATCAAAAAGAAAAATAAAAGTAAAAAAATTAATTAATTAAATAATTAAAATTATTTAATTGATAGAACTGTGACCTTAGACAATAATCAAATAATTAATATTATTTAATTATTACAGAAGAAAGGGGATTCATGAAGAAAAATAGTGTTCACAAGCAAAAGACAATTTTTATTGTCTATATTTTCCCCCCCTTGATACAATAAAATTTATCATGTTGTGTGAAAGAAATTTAGTTCAAATCATGCCCCAGTGTGCTCACAAGAGATAGGGTAGACGTATCCCCCCTCGGAAAAAAATTACAAATTTTCAAAAAAAAAGAAAAAATTTAAAAAGTTATTCTAATAATTCCATTTGATAATAGATAATGCGTTTATGACAAAAGGGTCAACTTCTAGCTCATTCAGGATGTCCAAATTAGGTATTAGGACCCCTCATCGAGTGCACCTAGTAAAATCCATAACCCTAGGGGGGTATAAATGGAAATTGGGTGCTAATTTTGCTCATTTACACATTTTAACCTTGGTGATTTGAGAGATTTGAAAGTGACTTGGTGATTTTAAATAGCAAGGAATGGATGAGGAAGGTCATCATGATGGTAATATTTTTTGTTATAGGGCAAGCAAATGCAAGATGCATGAACCAAGGAGCAGATTGAAGATTCTTCGGGAAGCAAAGGAAGTTATAGATCAATGGAAAAGAATAGATCCAGGTGTCAACTGCAGATGTAGTTTTAGGGTTTCTCCTTCTTCTATATCTTCTTACTTATTCTCATTTGTAGTGGTTTCAAATTTTTGGTTTTCATGGGAACATTTTTGTAGTAGGGGTTCAGATGTATAATGCTAGTTTTTTAGGTTTATGGAGTGGTCTGAGTTTTGTAATGAAGAATGTAATTATAGAATAGCCATTGTTGAATGTAAATGACACAATATTTTGAACTGGTTGTCTCCATTGTTCACATTGCATAAATTTTGAATATGAGTAATCAGAGATTGTTATTATTCAGCTTCTTGTCTTTCCTTGTATGTTTGTCTGATGTTATTACTCCCATTCAAAGAACGAGAATTTACAAATGAATGATTTGGATTCAATGGACCAATTTATGAGTAAGGTCATGAACATTGTAAATACAATTATATCTAATGGAGAATAATTAAGAGATCAAAATATTATACAAAATATTCTCTGGAGTTTACCCGGTAAATTCAATGCTATAGTTGTAGTAGTTGAGGAATCTAAGGATTTAACACAGTTATCAATAGACAAATTTATTTTATCTTTGTTAACACATTATTCTAGAATGAATAGAAATAAAAATACTTCTTTTGATAATGCTTTCAAGTCTCAGGAATCATTTGATAGAGGAAGAGGCAGAGGTAAAGGTGGTAGAAGTTATTCAGATCAAGATGAAAAAATAATCTAGATCAAGGTGAGGAATAGTGAGAACCACAAAAATAGAGGACATGGAAACAATCATTCCCTCAAAATTTACAAAGGTTTGATAAATCTAACATTCAATGTTATTATTGCAAAAATATGAAGATTATGCATATGAATGTAGAAATAAAAAAGGAGATATGGATAAGTATAATGAAAATTACACAAATGAATCTAGATCTAGTTCTAAAAGTATGTTCATGACATGTCACATTTCTCAAGAGAGCACTAGAAATATTTGGTTTTGAGATAGTGGATGCAATGATCATATGATAGGGAATAAAGAGTTGTTTGCTAGTCTTGATGATTATATAAATTTTGAAGTGAAAGTAGGAAATGATAATAAAGTGGATGTAATCGGTAGAGGAGTAATAAATATTTTGACAAGAAATGGTGAAAGAAATACCTGGACTAAAGCGTAATCTTACGAGTGTTGGAAAATTAGTACAAAAGGGTTGCATGGTATCTTTTACGAATAATGTGTGCACAATATTGGATAGATTTTCAAATGATAGGTTGATTGCAAGAGTGGATTAGGTATTAGGACCCCTCATCAAGTGCACCTAGTAAAAACCCTAGCCCTAGGGGGTATAAATGGAAATTGGGTGGTAATTTTACTCATTTACACATTTTAACCTTAGTGATTTGAGAGATTTGAAAGTGACTTGTTGCACAGATATTTTCAATAGCAAGGCATGGATGAGGAAGGTCATCATGATGCTAATATTTTCTTTTATAGGGCAAGAAAATGCAAGATGCATGAACTAAGGAGTAGATTGAAGATTCTTTTGGAAGCAAAGGAAGTTATAGATCAAAGAAGAAGAATGGATCCAGGTGTCAACTGCAGATGTAGTTCTAGGGTTTCTCCTTCTAATATATCCTCTTTCTTCTTCTCAATTGTAGTGGTTTCACATTTTTAGTTTTCATGGGAACACTTTTGTAGCAGGGCTTCAGATGTATAATGCTATTTTTTTAGGTTTCTAGAGTGTTATGAGTTTTGTAATGAAGAATGCAATTATAGTAGAGTCATAGTTGAATGTAAATGACATAATATTTTGAACTAGTTGTCTCCATTGTTCACATTGCATACACTATGAATATGAGTAATCAAATATTGTTATTATTCAGCTTCTTGTCTTTCCCTATTTGTTTGTTTGATGTTACTACTCTCATTCAAAGAATGAGTTAATTTGTAGTTCACAAATGGAAGTTTATGCAGTTGTGTACTAGGTTTTCTAAGCATGGCTAGTTTAGTTGCTAGTATCAATGGTGTAATGCATCATTTGATAGGCATAATTATGATGGATTGAATGTTGTGTTAGGATTTAAATTACATGGTTTGCATGACTCTACCCTGAGATATGGCATTAGTCACACAAACACAACCTCTCTCCACCTACCCAATAGAAAGTGGCTATTCTATAGGACTCATTAAATCTATTGATTTGGGAACCAACACCTCCCACCTTACCACCCCTATCTCCCTCGCACACACACAAAAAACCTCTCTCCTCCTATCCCTTCCTTTCTCCCTAACTATCTCTACATCCATCCCTCCCACCCTACCACTCCCTATTCACCTCTCTCTCTCCCTCCCTCTATCCATCCCACCCTACCACTCCCTAACTCCATCCTTCCCTCTTTATCTCCCTCCCTCTATCCATCCCACCCTACAAATCCCTATCTCCCTCCTTCCCTCTCTTTCCCTCCATCTATCCCTCCCACCCTACCACTCCCTATCTCCCTTCTTACCTCTCTCTCTCTCTCTCTTCATCACACACAAACAACCTCTCTCCTTAACTCTCTCATTACCTACCTTACCTACCATAGCTCTCTATCTCCATCCTTCTATCAAATAGGAGATTGTTAGTATTGTTAAATCCATGATTTGAAGAACTAAATTGCAATAGTGAATCATAAAATGGCAACACACAATGCTATAAATCAACCCTAAATTCCTACTTTGAATGGTAAGAATTGTAATTTTTGGGCAATTGAGATGAGAACTTATTTTTTTCATGAGATTTTTGGAATTTCGTAGAAAATAGTTTTGTAGAACCTCAAGATGAACTAGTCTATCACACATTAACATAGTGAGAAAAGGGTCAGCTTAGAGAAAAGAAAAAAAGGGATGTAAAAGCTTTATTTGAAATCCAACAAGAAATGGATGAGTCAATGTTTCTTAGAGTTGTAGCAGCAACAAGATCCAAGAGGGCATGGGAGATTTTGGAGATAGCCTATCAAGGTACTACAAAGGTGAAGGTAACTAACCTACAATCTCTTAGAAGAAGTTTTGAGAATTTATAAATGAATGATTTGGATTCAATAGACCAATTTATTAGTAAGGCCATGAATATTGTAAATAAAATTAGATCTAATGGAGAAGAATTAATAGATCAAAATATTATACAAAATATTATCTGAAGTTTACACAGTAAATTCAATGCTATAGTTGTAGTAGTTGAGGAATCTAAGGATTTGACACAGTTATCAGTAGATGAATTAATTTGATCTTTGTTAACACATTATTCTAGAATGAATAGAAATAAAAATAAAAATAATTCAATAATGCTTTCAAGTCTCAGGAATCATTTGATAGAGGAAGAGGTATATCAAACTTCGAAGGAAGAGGTAGAGACAGAGGTAAAGGTGGTAGAATTCATTCAGGTCAAGATGAAAAAATAATCTAGATCAAGGTGAGGAATAGTGAGATCACAACAATAGAGGATGTGGAAACAATCATTCCCATCAAAATTTACAAAGGCTTGATAAATCTAACATTGAATGTTTTTGATAAAAGGGATAAACGGGTTTTACAGGGACTTGAAATTACAAAGTAACATTACAAACAAAGACCAATAAAAAGGTCCAAAAGACAAAAAGGCTGCCAAAGAGATAAAAACTATCTAAAACTGGCAGCCACAAAAAGCAGCAAAAAAATCATCAGAAGGCCAGCAGACAGACAAACCAGGGCCCAACCACAGCTAATCCATAGTCTTCAGGAGCTCGTCAGCAACCGCTTTTAGGTCCACCATATCCTGGACCCCCTCCATGAAAATCTAAGTCATATTTGAGGTAGACAGGGCTTTTCTTTTCATACTCGATCTAGTGCGCCTAGAAATCCCCACGTCCTCACCCTAGTCTTTCTCCTTATCTAAGTCGACAATCACTGCTCTGTTCCAGGTTTTCTCCACTCTTTCGGTCATGGCTTTGATGATTAATGAATTATGTTTGGCTATTCTGTAATTCTGATCAACAATTTTTTTCATGGTTCCTTTAATTTTATCAAGATCATTTTCAATAGTACTGTCCTTTTGCATGCTATCCTTCGCAAAGGTATTCTTCTCCATCTCGAGCTGTATTAGCCCAGAAACTTTGGCTTTAATTTCCCCCAACTTACTATGAAGAGACAAATTTTTGGTCTTCAACTCATTGATTTCATAAAATAACAATTTGGCAGAATTAAATTGATCCTCAGAGCATCTCTTGGTAGTTCCAACAAAGTCATAAGGGGGGTCACTATCTAACATTCAATGTTATTATTGCAAAAAATATGGATATTATGCATATGAATGTAGAAAGAAACAAGGAGATATGGATAAGTAGAATGCAAATTACACAAATGAATCTAGATCTAGTTCTAAATGTATGTTCATCACATTTCATATTTCTCAAGAGAGCACTAGAAATATTTGGTTTTGAGATAGTGGATGCAATAATCATATGACATACTTGTTTTCTAGTCTTGATGATTATATAAATTTTGAAGTGAAATTGGGAAATGATAATAAAGTGGATGTAATCCATAGAGGAGTAATAAATATTTTGACAAGAAATGATCAAAGAAATTTTATTCTAGATGTTTATTTTGTACCTGGACTATAGCATAATCTTATGAGTGTTAGAAAATTAGTACAAAAGCATTACATGGTATCTTTAATGAATAATGTTTGCACAAGATTGCATAGATTTTCAAATGATAGGTTGATTGCAAGAGTGGATATGGCCAAGAATCAGATATTCCTCCTTCAAATTTAGTGCACCCAAGGAGAAGAGGAAGCCAATTTCAAAACTGTGCATTTAGACCAATCATGGTTATGGAATTTGATGTTTGGGAATTTAAATTTTGGGGTTGAGTTTGTTACAAAAGAAACAAGTGGTAAAAGGATTTCCACCTATAGATCATCCAATCAATTCATGCGAGAGTTGTATTTTGGAAAAACTACATAGAGATAGTTTTCTTGTAGAAGTTAGCCAGGGAATATTGGAGATAGTTCATAGTGATTTATGTGGACCAATGCAAACACCATAATTTAGAGGTAATATTAATTTTCTAACCTTCATTGATGATTTTAGTAGAAATAATTGGGTATATTTTCTTAAGAAGTATGAAGCATTCATAAAATTCAAGGAGTTCAAAGCTATGGTGGAAAAAAAATGTGGACTATACATCAAAGTACTTAGATCTAATAGAGGTGGAGAATTTAGTTCTCATGAATTTTTATATTTTCTAGACATCAAGGGATCAAGAAATAATTTTCACAAAGGCACACACCACAACAAAATGGTGTAGAAGAGAGGAAGAATAAAACCATAATAGAAATGGCTAGGAGCATGTTGAAGGCTAAAAACTTGCCTAATGATCTTTGGGTAGTAGTAGAAGTAGTAACTTGTGCAGTATACATTTTGAATAAAAGTCCTACGAAAAAGTGTCAAGAAAAAAATTCATCTCTAAATTGATAAAGTGATATTTTTTAGGTCACTATTGAGAGACTCAACTAGCAAATAAAATAATTTATTTGATAAAGTGATATTTTTTAAATTGAAAATGGAGGAGTGAAAAATATCAACAAACCTCCTCATTAATGCATGAGCAGGATGGGAAACATTCCCATATCTCTTACGGATCATTTGAACCTGACATGAAAAAAGAAGAGAAAGTGTGTTGGCAATCACCTTACCAAATTCAATGTAGGTATGTACCTCTTACTTTTCATTGCATATTCTTATTTTTCTTCCCTTTAAATAGTAATACATGTTGACCTCAAATCAAAATAGGGAAAAAACAAAAAAAATAGACATAAAAATCTACCAAGAATGTCTAAGCTATGAAGCTCATTCAAAACATAGTTTTGGTCACAAATTTACACCAAAGAATTGCACATATTCACCAATCTCCTATTTATAAAATTAGGTGGAGCTAGTGAGAACTATTGTGGTCTTAACTTTTAATTTAGGACTTGGTTTTGTATTTTGTTACAAATGTGTGACTTGAAATCTTTTGGAAGTTTAAGATTTCATTTATAGCTGCACATTTTCTTGCAGCAAAATAATTTTACTCAGAATATTTTAATGACATCTCTTGTTATTTCTGAATCATAATATAAATTTGATGTTCTTTTATCACTTATCAGATTTAATTATACAAGTTAATTATATATATATATATGAAACTTGTATATCTATGTCATTTCTTTTTTTTCAACTTATATATAACTTTGTGTGATGCCAGTCTCAATATTTTAACTATTTATATTAATATATAGTAGGCATAAAAATTAGAGGTCAAGAAACAATAAACAATTTTATGTGGAAGATAAAAGTTTATCTTGCATTTTCATGTATGTTTACAAATTCCAAAGGTCCACCAAATAAAGTGGATGGGAGTAGAGGTGAGTGAACAATTTGCAAAGATTTCTCAAATATGCAAAACCATTACAACTTCATAATGGAGTACATTATGACCACATAGCACCCACACATTAAAAATTCTAATGTTAAGGCTTAGAACAAAGATTAAGAGGGGTGTGAAACACAACACATCACAAATTATTCAATGTGCACATCAAAGATCTCAAAATGGTTATCAATAATGAGCCAACATAGAGGGTAAGATTAACAAAAAACATTGGATACCTTTCCTTTATAATTATTATTTTTTCTTTTATTCTTACTTCTTCCTTTTTCTCTTCCAATAACACAATAAATCAAAATCAAAATAAAATATTTAGAAGAATTCCTACAAATGAATACTCTCATATCTCTTAAAATGAGACACACACATATATATATAATTCTAAAATTATAATACGGAAACTTCTTGTTCCATAAACAATTATCAAGGAACACAAAGTTCAAAAAGAGAAAATATTTGTACATCCACAATCCACAATGACTTAAAACCTTAGGATCTCCTTGTTACATAACCTTTTTTCAAAAGTATTCTTCATTTCTCACAATCGCAAAGCTCCATACATTGGAGTAGAAACAAGAAAAAAAAATTTAACATGCAAAAGCAATGGTTCCAACAAATCGTAGAATCCAGTCTTAGTTATGCTCATCCTCCTATAGCCGCTGATATTGCTGTAGTAAAAACAATTCTGCATAAAATAACTAGTAGTTCTGTAAGCCTAAGAGAACTCTTTCTCACATTACTTTCTACAGTGTCTTGCAACTGCTGATATAGCTGTAGTAAAACAATTCTGCATATAATAACATGTAGTTCTGCAAACCACAGAGAACTCTTTCTTGTTGGAATATTAACCCTAACTGATGTCGTCCCTGCCAACCACTGCCCGCTATATCGCAATCAATAAATTAGCCATTGCGATACCGCGGGAGACTTTCGTAGCTTTTTGTTTTATCTCAACCGCTTGACGTCACCTCCAGCCAATGTCTGCTATATTGCAATCAATAAAATATTCATCGCGATATCACGGGAGACTCAGTAAAAGTTTGTTTTATTCTTACCGCCAGCCGTTTACTTTTGTTTACCGGGCCGTCAACTAACCGCTGCCCGCAATATCGCAATAAAGATTTTAACCATCGCGATACCGCGGGGAACTATGGAGAAAGCCGCCACCGCCGGGAATTAATATATAAGTTTTTATATTATGAAAGGACATGTATTAAATGCATTTTGACGGGGGAAAAGTTAGTTAGGTGAATTTGAAAAATTGTATTCGTTTCCTCTCATCCATGAAAATTCTTCACGTGACTTTTTACCTTAGCATATATTTGGTAATTGTAATTTATTTTTAACAAGTGAATGAGAATTAGAAGAGGAATGTGAATGTGAGCAAACAGAAAATTACGAGCAGCAGCTCTGTGTGTTGAAAAATTATTATTTTATGTTTTAATTTTTTACTATGTGAGAAATTCCTCCTCTGCCTTCGGCCTTCACGTGGTATCAGAGCAAGTTTGAGTATCAGAGCAAGTTGATTATCAGAGTTAATTTTATCAAAGAAGATTATTTGGGTAAATTTAAAAAATGGCAGTAAGCACAAGCTTGACAAACCCACAAATTCCACAGTTTAATGGGAAGAATTATGAGTACTGGTCAATTACAATGAAAGAATTATTTAGCTCACAAGATATATGGGATTTAGTAGAGAATGGATTTCCAAAGCCAGCAGATGCAGTAGCATACAATGCTTTAACACAAGCAGAGAAAGACTTATTAAAAGACACAAGGAAGAAAGATTCAAAGGCTTTATTTTATCTGTTTCAAGCTGTACATGAGAGCATTTTTCCAAGGATTTCAGCAGCAACAAAGTCCAAACAAGCATGGGACATACTTCAAACAGCCTATCAAGGCATGGCAAAAGTTAAAACAGCAAAGCTACAAATGCTGAGAAGAGATTTTGAAACAATATGTATGAAGGACAATGAATCTATAGATTCATTCTACACCCAAGTCATTGGGGTGGTTAATCAAATTAGGTCTCATGGAGAAAATCTGGAAGATACCAGAGTTGTTGAAAAGATTTTAAGGAGTTTTCCCACAAAATTTCTACCGGTTGTAGTTGCTATAGAAGAGACAAAGGATCTCTCACAGTTCTCAGTTGATGAGCTGTATGCATCTCTAATTTCTCATGAACAAAGGTTGAAAAGGTCAGCAGATACATCACTGGAGCATGCTTTCAGAACTCAGGCTTCAGTCAGTCAAGGAAGAGGCAGAGGTAGATCAAGAGGAAGAGGAAGAAACTCTTACAGAGGTGAAAGATACAGTTTATCAAACTCAAGTGGAAGAGGCAGCAATCAAGGCTCAAGCCAAAACCCAACACAGAATCAGTCACAAAATCAAAGGTATGATAAATCTCAAGTCCAATGTCACTACTGTAAAAAATATGGGCATTATATGAATGAGTGTAGAAAGAAGCAGTATGATAACAATAGACAAAATGCAAATTTTTAAGAGAAGGTCAAAATCAGGATTCAGATAAGAGAACAATGTTTTTAGCTTGTAATGTTGCTCAAGCAAATGAAAAAGATGTATGGTTTTTAGATTCAGGCTGTAGCAATCATATGACAGGGAATCTAGAAATGTTTTCAAGTTTAAATGAGAATGTAAAGTCTGATGTTACATTGGGTAATGACAACAAAGTGTCAGTCAAAGGAAAAAGGAGATGTCAATATTCTAACTAAACAGGGGGAGAAAAAGTATATTTCAGATGTGTATTTTGTGCCTGGTCTGAAACATAACTTAATGAGTGTAGGGCAACTAGTTCAAAAAGGGTATAGAGTAACCTTCAAGAATGGTTTGTGCACAATTTTAGACAAATACCCAAGCAACCAGCTTATTGCAAAAGTCAGAATGACAAACAACAGAATGTTTCCCTTAAAGATAAGGCCAAATTTGAATATAAATTATGCTCAAGCACAACACTTAATGAATTCACAAGTGGGTAGAGAAGAAACTACAGCAGTAGTGCAGACAATCTTTCAAGCTGAGATAAAAGATGAAAACTGGTTATGGCACCTAAGATTTGGTCATCTCAACTTTGGAGGTTTAAATTTACTTCATAGGAAAGGTATGGTCAAGGGACTACCTTTAATAGAAAAACCAGAAAGGGTATGTGAAGGGTGCATTTTAGGAAAACAACATAGAGAATCATTTCCAGCAGGAAAGTCAACTAGAGCAAAAGCCCCTTTGGAAATTATACATTCAGATTTGTGTGGACCTATGCAAACACCTTCAATAGGTGGTAGTTTTTATTTTCTGACATTCATTGATGATTATTCAAGAAAAACATGGGTCTATTTTCTAAAGCAGAAAAATGAAGTGTTTGATCTATTTCGTCAGTTCAAGAATTTGGTTGAAAAACAAAGTGGTTATTATATCAAAGTGTTGAGAACAGATAGAGGTGGTGAATATATTTCAAGAGAATTTTTTAATTTTTGCAAAGATCATGGAATTCACAAGCAGTTCACAACTAGATACACACCTCAACAAAATGGAGTAGCTGAAAGGAAAAACAGAACAATCATGGAAATGGCTAGAAGTATGTTGAAAGCCAAACATTTGTCAAATGAATATTGGGCAGAAGCAATTTCTTGTGCAGCCTATATAATGAATAGGTGTCCAACAAAAAGTGTTATGAATATAGTACCTGAAGAAGCATGGACAGGAAGAAAACATAGTGTTACTCACATGAGAGTATTTGGATGTGTTGCATATGCACATGTGCCTGATGAATTGAGAAGGAAGCTAGATAACAAAGGAGAAAAATGTATATTTGTTGGATATAGTGAAGAATCCAAAGCTTATAAGCTCTATAATCCAACAACAAAGAAAGTTATAATCAGCAGAGATGTACAATTTGTAGAAGATGAAGCATGGGATGGAAGTATAGAGAAGACAGTCAATATTTCAGCTAGTATACCTCAAGAGGAGAATGAGGTTTCAGCATCAACAAATGTTCCAGCTATTGTGACTCCTACCACTCCCATTCAAGCTCAACAAAGTGGTCCACAAGTGACACCAGCATCGACTGTAAGAACAACCTCAATCATTCAAGGAAGCAGTCCAACAAGAGGACAACAAACACCATCTACAGCAGGACCATCGGGTCCACATTCCACAAGTTCAAGTGATATGTCAAATCCTACATTGGCAAGTCTGAGAAGACAGAAAATTAGAAGCATAAGAGATATATATGAGCAAAATGAAGGTGAGAATAATTCAGATCAGATTTCTCTTTGTGCATTTTATTCTCAAATAGAAGATCCAGTTCATTTTGAAGATGCAGTCAAAGATGATAAATGGGTAAGTGCTATGGATGAAGAGATTGAAGCAATTGAAAAGAATCAGACATGGGAACTAGTTAGTCTTCCAAAAGACAAAGATGTAATTGGAGTGAAATGGGTTTATAAAACCAAATTGAATGAAAAAGATGAAGTTCAGAAGCTTAAAGCAAGATTGGTTGTAAAAGGCTATTCACAACAGCCTGGAATTGATTACAATGAGACATTTGCACCTGTAGCACGATTGGATACTATAAGGATGATTTTAGCTTTAGCAGCTCAGAATAAGTGGTATGTATCTCAAATGGATGTAAAGTCAGCTTTTTTAAATGGTTATTTAGAAGAAGAAGTTTATGTGGATCAGCCACCTGGATATGAAATTCTGGGTCAAGAAGACAAAGTTTACAAATTGAAAAAGGCACTGTATGGATTGAAGCAAGCCCCAAGAGCTTGGTACAGCAGAATAGACAGTTATCTTTTGCAGAATGGATTTAATAGATGTAGCAGTGAGCCCACACTGTATACAAAAATGAATGAAGAAGGTGAAATACTAATAGTATGCTTATATGTGGATGATTTAATTTTCACTGGCAATTTGTCAATTGATCTGTTCAAGGCAGACATGAAGAAAGAATTTGAAATGACAGACTTAGGTCTGATGAAGTATTTTTTAGGCATTGAAGTGAATCAAAATGAAAATGGTATTTTTATTTCACAGTCAAAATATGCAAATGACATTTTGAAGAGGTTTAATATGATGAAGTGCAAACCAGCACCAACACCTACAGTGACAGGTCTGAAACTAAGCAAAGATGATAGAGGGTCTAATGTTGATCCAACTTTGTTTAAGAGGCTTGTTGGAAGTCTCATGTATCTCACAGCCACAAGGCCAGACATTATGTATGGAGTAAGTTTGATTTCAAGGTTTATGGAAACACCAAAAGACACCCATTGGAAAGCAGGGAAGAGAATTTTAAGGTATGTAAGTGGAACAAGAAATTTTGGCATCAAGTATTCAAGTTCAGATGAGTTCAAACTCATAGGATACACATACAGTGACTGTGCTGGCAGCATTGATGACAGAAAAAGCACGTCTAGTTATGTATTTAATTTTGGGATTAGAGTTGTCTCATGGTCTTCAAAGAAGCAGCCAATAGTTTGTCTTTCATCAGCAGAAGCAGAGTATGTGGCAGCCACAAGTGCAACATGTCAAGCAGTTTGGATGAGAAGAATTTTGAAAGAATTGCAAAATGAACAAATGGAGGCAACAAAAATTTACTATGATAATAATTCAGCCATAGCTCTTTCGAAGAATCCAGTCTTTCATAAGAGAAGCAAGCACATTGATACTAGGTATCATTTTATCAGAGAATTAATTAATAATGGTGAAATATTTTTAGAGTTTTGCAGATCAGAAGAGCAAAGTGCAGATATCTTCACAAAACCGCTGGGAAGAGATTATTTTATTTTTTAGAGAAACAGATTGGGCATGGTGGACAGCGCAGTTATGCTTAAGGGGGAGTGTTGGAATATTAACCCTAACTGCTGCCGTCCCCGCCAACCACTGCCCGCTATATCACAATCAATAAATTAGCCATTACGATACCAGACTTCCGTAGCTTTTTGTTTTATCTCAACCGCTTGACGTCACCTCCAGCCAATGCCCGCTATATCGCAATCAATAAAATATTCATCGCGATATCACAGGAGACTCAGTAAAAGTTTGTTTTATTCTTACCGCCAGCAGTTTACTTTTGTTTACCGGGCCGTCAACTAACCGCTGCCCGCAATATCGCAATAAAGATTTTAACCATCGCGATACCGCGGGGAACTATGGAGAAAGCCGCCACCGCCGGGAATTAATATATAATTTTTTATATTATGAAAGGACATGTATTAAATGCATTTTGACGGGGGAAAAGTTAGTTAGGTGAATTTAAAAAATTGTATTCGTTTCCTCTCATCCGTGAAAATTCTTCACGTGACTTTTTACCTTAGCATATATTTGGTAATTGTAATTTATTTTTAACAAGTGAATGAGAATTAGAAGAGGAATGTGAATGTGAGCAAATAGAAAATTACGAGCAGCAGCTCTGTGTGTTGAAAAATTATTATTTTATGTTTTAATTTTTTACTGTGTGAGAAATTCCTCCTCTGCCTCCGGCCTTCATTTCTCACGTTACTTTCTCCAGTGTCCAGATTTGATACCAGATGAAGGAATAGGGCAGTAAAACACATCAATGTAGATGATATGAATATAAAATATTTGAAGCGTGTTGTATATAATGAGCGGAGAACGAACTTATTATATAAAAAATTAACGATAAACTGATTTAAAATTATATGCAAGCAAAAGAGTACTATATTCTAGCAATATATATAATCTAAACTTAACAATACATACAAACTTACAGTGGATGTTGTTCTTCCAGCTATATTTTAGAAATCTCCTCTCCGGACATCTTCTCTTAACGATATGAAACAGATCCAGACAATTGATGAGTTGTACAAGCATTTCTGTTCTAATTTCCATTCAAACTAACAATCTACTCTATTTTCATTTTTTCTTAATTTCCTATTTTAGATCACTATTGGGAACCCAATACCAAATAGAACAATCTATTGGATGAGAATGATATTTGTGTACTTTGAAATGGAGTGGAGAAGAATATGCCAACTCCACATTATCAGATGAGGAGGATAGGAAACATGCCCAGATCTCTTAGAGATCACCTTAGAATGCAGTTATATTTGTTTTATTCTTCATTTATAACTACATTCTCAGATGATCCCCAATAGATCTGGTCACGTTTCCTTTACCAGAAATAATGGGGAGGCTGCTTAATATTCTCCACTCCTCAATTTTCAACTGAACAGATATCGTTTCTATCCAATAAATAGAGGATTAAGGTAATCACAGTCATGATCTCACACTTTCATTATATTTAGAGCATAATTCAAAGAAAAAATCACATCTATTAAAAGTACAGTTGTCGAACCATAAGAGATTAACCAACTCTAAAAAAAATAAAAGAGAATAAAAAGTACAGTAGCACAGAAAAATATGGTCTCCAATTAATGCTGAATTTGCTGAGCATTGCATTGAATAGAATGTCTTCACAATTTAACCTAATTTTGTCATGTGTCACCTTTTTCTTTCTTTTCTTTAAGATTGAAGAATTAGAACAGGAAAAAATATAAATAAATTACATAAATCAATTAATAGAAGGTATGAAGTATACTTTTTGTTTCTGATCCAACCTAATAATCTATTTGGCTTTGCGAAATCTGATATCTCTGTAATTAGAAACTTACAGCCGTTAGTAATGTTTTATCTCTTTTGGGTGCTCTTTCACTGCATTGAGAATAAATGTTAATTTAGAGAAGACTCTAAATTTAATAGATAATAAACCAGTAATTCGTAAATAACTCTTCGAATGACCAGTTATGAAGGTCTACAGATCTGTAAGACTTTTATTTCTTTCATTCATGAATAAATTTTGTTCCACACAGAAATACAACAGAAAGTGAATTTGTTATTTTTCAAATAAAATATCTTTTATTAAAACAATAAAGATATCTTTGTAGAGTAGGGTAAAATCATGGTTAAGGTATGAATCAATAAAACTCAAATCTTAAGACCCTAAACCAACAATGAAGCACAAATGAATATACAATTTCAAAACATAAAGCAATATTACCAATATCTCTGTCATGGTTGAATCACGTTCATTGCTCTTCTCCATTTTGTTTTGTATGCTGTATTGCCCTCGGATTTGAGTATGCAACAATAGCCTAGTGATAATGACAGCAAAATGATGAAGAAAGTAGTTGTCTCCTAGAATGTAAATGAATAAATTATCTAGATTGGACTAAAATGACAATGATAGGCCTTTTTTATAGAAAACTAAATTTGAATGAAGGGCTAGGATTAAAAGCCAATAAGATGTGACAATCAATGGTTGAGAATGAAAGTTGTAGTATGAAATAGGGTTAGGGATAAATTAGGGAAAAGATAAGAATGAATGGTTGAGATTGAATTATAAAAAAATTCAATCAAGGGTGAAAATTAAATGACAGGTGAAGAGAGGGGACTAGCACGGATAAAGAGGCATAGAAAAATAATTGCTCCAGAAATCAAATAATTATAAAATTATTTAACTTAAGAGGGAAAGTGAATAACTAAATAATTAAAACAATTCTTTAATTATAAAAGAAGAGGGAGAGTTGACTTTTTAATTAAATAATGATTTAATTTAAAAGTGGGAGAAAATGACAAATTAGTAAGTCATTTAATTTATGGAAGAAGAGGATAATGAATAATTAAATAATTTAAATTATTTAATTAATAGAAGAATTGTGATCTTAGACAATAATCAAAATATTTAATTAATAGAACAATTGTTATCTTAAAAAATAATCAAATAATTAAGATTATTTAATTATTAGGGAATAAAGGAGTTTGATGAAGAAAAATAGTGTTTGCAGGCTAAGGACAATTTTTTAGTGTCTACATTTTGCCCCTCCTTAATACAATGAGTTTATTGCATTATGTCAAACAAATTTAGTTCAATGCATGCCCTAGTGTGCTAACAAGAGACAGGGTAGACCTATGCCCCCTCAGAATTTTTTTCTAGATTTTCAAAAAAATTCAAAAAAATTAAAAATTATTCCAATAAGTTCACTTGATAGTAGATAATGCATTTATGACAAAAGGGTCAACTTCTAGGACCTTCGAGATCACCAAATTAGGTATTACGACCCCTCATTGAATGCACCTAGTAAAAACCCTAACCCTAGGGTGGTATAAATAGAAATTGAGAGGTAATTTTGCTCATTTACACATTTTAACCTTGGTGATTTGAGAGATCTAAAAGTGACTTGTAAAGCCACTCTCAAGATGTCACCCATTCCACACGATGCTCGCTCCGAATTCTGAGTTACGACCTTCCAACGGCTAGAGGGATCTAAGGACCCGGTAAGTACACCAAGCCCACTTTGTGATTTTGTCATTTTGTGTAGATTTAGGGCTCTGAATGTAAGCAAACAATGTGGTGAATGCATTTGTTGCATGTGGGGTGGTTCCTTGCATTCACATGGTGTAACACAACTATGGATTATGGTTTTAATGAATGTGGTGCAGTGCAATTGTGAAATGCACCACAATCATTTCTTGCATGACATCCATGGTCGGGAATGATGCAATCACATATGTGAGCTGCATGTGTGCAATTAAAGGACACATGTGAAATTGTTGGATGCAAGTGTTGGGGGTTAACCATAAATGACCCAAATGATGCATATGCCTAGGCATGTGATGCAAATGTAACTATGGAACACATGTGAAATATGTGACACATTTTCCCTACGAGACATGTGTTTTAGAAGTGTGACATAATTGCTTGATTTAAGTTTTTCTCTAATTTAGGATGAAATTTATTTTGCAATTGAGGTCCAATAGGTTTGACTAATATTTTTGATTGATGCAATGAATTTTTCTTGTGACCATAGGTTAGATATGACCCAATTTACACTAGAGAGAGTCAACTGTTTACATATAGGTTGTGAGAGCAGTCAACTAATGCTAAGAAGTGCCAACTCATTTCTCTAGGTTTATACTATGTGACCTTCATGCCCACCATCAGGGCAAATAGGGGACTACTGACTGCGCTCACTGAGAGGTGGCATTATGAGATGAGCTCCTTCCACTTTTCGACAAGGGAGGCAATACTAACACTCATAGACATCTATTAGATTCTGAGACTTCCTATCCATTGAGCATGGGTGACATATGATTCAAATTGTGGGTACTGTGTTATTAAGGACTAGTATGAGCATGAGGACATCATGGAGATATGTATTGAAGAGTATGAGATCAGATAGGAGGTTTTGGCAGAGAGGTATGACTGATGGGATTGCATATTATGTACACTCAATGTTGCTCGATCGACACTTTGGACCATTGACGACATGGAATTCTAGTTGGATGGGGAGAGATTCTTATGGGTATGATGGCTAGGGGGATAGTTTATGCATGGCGCCTTATTTTCTAGCCCTAGTATACTTTCAACTACGTGACATCACCTATAGAGGAGTTCAGTCGATTGGTTGGGGTACTACTCTTCTCATGATATGGGATTAGGAGCACATTGATATGTTCTGCCCACCAGTGGGGAGACAGTTTGGGGATGGCATGCCTTATCTCTATGTCTACGGTGGGATAGTGACACAAACCTATGTTAGAGATGTGGGATATTGGTGCCATGCCATTGACCTGCTTGCTAGTTTCATATGGAGGCCCTACAGAGATTTCCAGCCATGGGAAGATGAGGATGATCACTTGCCATGGTACTAACAATTTAGGCACTTGATTCGATGGATAGTCCAATATCAACATATCATAGAGATGTACCTACTAGAGCGGGTGTGTAGACAATTTGGTGAGTGTTAGGGTGTTCATGTTGGAACTTAGAGTGTGTGTGGTCATTGTGTGAGATACAACCATGGGGCTAGATGATACCTATGGTGACAACTAAGAAGAGCATAGATGCATTACAACTTGTGTAGGGGGGTTGGAGAGATGGGGATGTAGATACAGGTACCACACCCAACTATGATGCACGGTGGGCCACACATAGGCCTTGTCCATTGACAAATTTAGACCAGCTGGTGCCAGTAGAGGTTCAAAGTAAGGGCTCACAAGGCTAGTTCAGAGGGTGTGGATGGAGGGGAGATAGAGAATGAGGATACAGAGGGAGGGGTGATGAAGGTGGGGATGGATGAGGAGGTAGAGGATGCTGAGCCTGATAGAGGAGGGTGAGGAGATAGAGAGTGATGTGACACCTATCACAAATTAGGGAGGAGCTAGAGCATGAGGAGGAGAAAGAGAATGAGGAGCGAGTAGATGATGGACCTCTTCCAGATGTTAGACAATAAGAGGTGCTCATGGGGGAGGTAGAGAAGGAGATGGAGGAGGAGAAGAGACAAGAAGAGGAGCAAGAGGAGGAGATGGGAGAGCTGGAGTGGGTCCTCCGAGAGAGAATTGTGATGGGGGAATAGCGTGGAGAGGGTTTGGAGGATGTGTCAATCAGGGACATAGATGGATCCATAGATCATAGGATAGTAAACCTGCAGGAACAGCTCGACATTGTGACTGCTAGGATACATGCCTTAGAGGTAAAGGTGGAAACCCTAAGGGAAGAGAGGGATGCAACAATCATTGGTCACACACATGGCTACTTTTAGTGGGTTGACCACGGACATGGATTGGGAGCTTTGAAGATTTGGTAGGGGTGAGAAGTACTATAAGGATTTTTATGAGGTAGCAGTACCACTTGAGAAGAGGGAGTTAAGGTTCATAAAGGTTATGAGTAGGTATTAGAGCCAATCACACTCTAGACAGTCTCATAGCAGTGGGGGTGTTTCTAGGCCGAGATGAAATTCTCCTTATGAGTGTCACCCATAAGAGCATAGGTCATCAAGGTCTCCACTATGACAGGATCAATAGAATTTTCTGCCATCACCTTCATGGGATAAGGGGAGCTCTATGTAGAACACATTTTTATATTGTATTGGCACTTATATTTTTGACCGAGCCTATGAGCTTTATTTTTGGGATACATCTCGACAAGTTGTACTACAATAATTTTTGAGATATGCATGTGATACATGATTTTGGTGGCAAGTATATGATACATGCTCTTATGTTATGTATTTATGATGTCATATGATGGATGATTATTCCTTATGATGTCTATCCATTTTATATTATTATGCATTATGGATGACTAATGTATGTTTTATGCTTATACATGATTCCTAGATGTTGGATGAATGAATTTAATTTTATGATGTTATGGATGTATCATGATTATGATGCAAATATGAATGTGAACTATGACTATGATGTGATGATTATGGATGCCATGTATATTCCCTCTGTATGCTTAATGGGTTGTGGATGCAAAATGATATGATACAATTATGCACTACCTATGTATATGCAATGTGATGCTTATTATGAGTTGTGAATGTGATATTATAGATGATTTCCTTCTATATGACGCAAATACAATGTATGTGCAATGTGATGTACGATGATGGATTATGATTATGAAATGATGTGGATATAATGACATGCTAAATATGATGCATTATGCAATGCATGATCACTTATGGGTCTATATATGTAATGATTATGTATTAAATTCTAATGCTTTATATAGATGCAAGATGACATGATATGATGATGATGTTGGATGAATATATGAAATTCATATATGCAATCTATGTTTTTTTTATTTTATAATACAATATGGATGACCTAATGTTTATGATGATTCCTATATACTTCTAATATGATTATATATGTAGTATATTTTTGTGTGTCATAGGACGCCATCAAGATGTGGATAGAAGCAATGTTAGCATGGAGAATATGGATGTTAGCATGGAGTGAATGGAGACAAAGTTCAAGATTAATATTTTGTTGTGATTATCTTTGAATTTAATCATCATTGGGAATTAAAACATGACAAATGGACAATAAACACCATGGTATAACATAAACCAAGGTGTGAAAAGTTATCCACTTGCAAAAAATAGATAATCAATAGACAAGGAATGTCCAGAATCATACTAAGGGTTAAGGTGCCCAGTCTTTTTTCCAAGACAATCCTCAAGCAACAATCAAAAGAAAAATAGGTCATGAGACATCATCACTCCTCTAAATCCTTCGCAGGACATCCTTGAGGTGGCTATAGTAACATGACCAAAAGAAAATCAATAAAAGATAAGATAACCAATAAAGTCAACAACCATTCAAATTGTTTTCTAGTGTTTGTTTGTCGATAATGGTTTGATTGACCAATTGATTGATTGACAATGCTTGGTTTTAGGAGAAGAAACATATTGTATAAAATATAAATCCTGGTTTCCATCATTTAACCACTTCTATAAGGAAAATGATAGAATTAATGAATTGATGATGTCTGGTTTCAAGAAGGGCACATTTTGTATAAGACAAATAATTGAGTAATTAAATGTTTGATGTTGATTTGACATTTGAATTGATTAGAAAATTGATCGACTTGGCTTGAAGACTTGTTGGATAGTTTTTCTTGTTGATTTGTGAAATTTTTGAGACTCAAGTGACTGTTTGCATTTCGTGACAATGTATGACTTATTATGGGTGACATGGATGATGACAGACTCAACAAAGCCTAATTTTGAATGGGTATGAAAGGAAAAAATATGCATAATGTCAATCATTCCAAGCTATGGGAAGGACAAAAAAGCATTATTATAGATGACATGAAAAGCGTGAAGTTGAATTTGTTATGAGTGGCATTGTGGAAAACCTAGATTGAATGATGGTGGATGATAGAGTGAGGTTTGACTACACATGGTGTTTGGTTGCTAGATTTTCACCATGGTACTTATCCAAAACGCCACCAAAGTGGTTTTCACTAACAGATGAATTATTTATCTTTACTATTTTCTTTTTTTTTTGAGTTTTTTGGTGTCACCAAGGTTCCTATTTTCTAGGTTTTCATTAGGGTGATGATTTATTTATGCTTTTCTTTTTTTTTGTATTTCTTTAGGTTTTAGACATGGATCTCTGAAGCTAGGTGTAGAGTTTGCACAAGTGCAAATTGTTGATAGGCTCTGAAGATGGTTCCCCTTTAGGAGCTGAAAGTTGATAAGCTCCTGATCTGTAGACTATTGTGACAATGTACGAACCCAACCAATTAGGATCAAAATTTCTTGGCTTCTTTCACTCTACTTGATTCTTAGGATTTTCCATTAAAACTAGGTCACCAATGTTAAAGTTTCAACCCAAAACCTTCTTGTTGTAGTTGTGATGAAGACGATTTTGATAAGCTTGCAAATGTACCAATGTATTTTTTTTCTCATCTAACAATTCCAACTCATGTAGTCTGGATACATGATATTCTTCATCATCAATATGACCTTGCATGGATACCCTCAGGGAAGGCAACTCGACCTGGATAGGTAGGATGGCCTTAGAACCAAAGACTATGGAATATGGTGTGGCTCCTGTGGCAGTGTGGAGTCTAGTGTAGTAATCCCATAAGGCGGGATTGAGCTAAAGGTTCCAGTCATGACCAGTGTCATTGATAGTCTTTTTGAGGATTTTGACAATGGTTTTGATAGATGTTTGGGCTTGACTATTACCTTGTGGGTAGTATGGGGTGATGAAATGATGCTAGATATGGAATTTTTTTTATAGTTGGCAAAAATATTGGTTCTTAAAAGGATGACCATTGTCAATGATGATGGACTATGGGACACCATACCAAAAATTGATGTAATTAAGGATAAACTTAGATATTTTTTTACTAGTAATGTATGTCATGGGAATAGCTTCAATCCATTTGGTGAAGTATTTGATCATAGTGATGATGAATTTTTGAATATTAGATGATGTGGGATGGATTTTACCTATGAGGTGGAGTCCCCATTGGGTGAAGGGACATGGTGATGTGAATAACTATAGCTCTTGAGTTGGTGCATGTATGAGGTCTCCATGAATTTGACACTGTTGACATTTCTTGAAAAAGTGATATACATCATGTTCCATTGTGGGCTAGCAGTATCTTGCATGCATGATCTTCTTGGATAGGGTCAAACCACTAGAGTTATCTCCACATATACCTTTTTATACCTTTTTTAAGGTCATTTGTGCTTCATCAGTATTGAGACATCATAGGAGGGTGTTGCCTAGGCTTTGAAAATAAAGAGTTATTGAAATGGGAGAGAAAAAATGAGATTGCTCTTGAATAAAAATTCAGTCATTCACATTGCACTAAAAAACTATTACATTGTATTGTCTTTATAAATCCATTCAACCTATTAACTACCCAAAACCACCCAACAACTAATCTCTACTAACTAAAGTGATTATTGCACAATTACTTACATTATTAGCCGATAGGCTATTATACATGGGGGAACCCCACTGGCATCTCCAGTAGTCAGACGCCAACAAGAACCCCATGAAATTTCTTCAGCTAAAAATTCTATCTGCTGACACTATTTAGCCCATCCATCTTGTCAGCTCTTGAACCGAGGAAGGATGAAACAACGTCAAGTACATAATGGCCTGTCTGTGGGTGACCCACATCCTCCCTTCCACGAACAACACCATCACATTCTCCAAAGTTGTAAGCTCCAGTAGACCCATGCCAAAACCCTCCTGAACCTACCTAGGAATCCCCTACGCATGACTCTAGAAATAAAGATACAGGTAAGCGGATCCATTTATGGGCTTTTGGGTTGAAGCCAAAGGCTTGGTTATTCTTCAAGAATATGTTGTCTTGGATGTAGAGGAAAAACTAGGGCTTTTTATGATCTCTGAGGCATTTTCCAAAGGAAGGTTCAGCCGTAATGGCATACCAGTGCTTGCAGACTATGCAAAAGTTGATTATGGACGATATAGGTAGGCAAGAGAGTATAAACTCTGTTATATCTAGATTCAGGCAGCTCCAATCCTCATGCTCTGTGTATCTGGGTTGTGAGAAAACTATGTCCATTGAAAAATATGAGAGCACCCCAATGGAATGTGGGATGATTAAGTATGTGGGTTGGGTATAGAAATGGTAGAAAATGGGTGGACTGAGTGCATACAGATTTAAGTCGAATAGACAGAGGCCTTTTGAAGATTTCCAAATGCAAAGAAAGGGGAAAATTTTGAATACAGTACGAAACTTGTGGGGTCACTTTATGTAAGCTTCTATGAAAGTCGTGCAAGAAGCATGACCAAAATAGGTATATGGGTTGGGTGTAGAATTGGCTAAAACCGAGGAATTGAGCGCATGAGCCCAATTGAAATTTGGTGGAATAAAAATTCAAATTATAGATGCTAAAACTACAGTGTCTATGTAAAATTCCCTGTTGAATTTCATATGGATCACAAAAACAATACAAATGAAAATTGTCCCACACAGTGCATGAGAATATTTCCATGACCTCATCTTTTGTTCGAACAGATACATTCTGCCAATTTTCTTTCTAACCAATACATCTCTGCCATTGTTGATTTTCATAACTTTTTTGGCTGTCAAACCCTGCATAAATATTAAAACCACTAACTTAAAATAAACATAAAAAATAAAATAGGCTTCTGCAAACCAAGCTAATTCCAGAAAAAGAATAACTAGAAAACTAAACAAAACCTTCAACTGCTATGTAATAAGCCTCCCGTGATATAGCCTACACAGCTCCTATTTGCATGTAGAATCATATTTCAATACACTCCTATTATTTGATACTTAGCAAGGAATTAATTCAAAAGAAGCCAACAATTAAATTAACTAACCAAAAACCCTATAATATACATTTAAACCAAAAAAAACCTAAAAAATCATACTCCTGCAACTTTTACAAATCTATCTACATCGTCATGCAACAATGGATGTCCCAAATCGAATAATGCCTCCCCATTATATTTTTTGATCTCGTCGATAATTGATCTCCTGTCCATATCATTCAAATTCATTCTTCCCTGCCTGTGTTATAATCAAAGCTCAAGTAGAAAAGCTCTAATTTAATAAGAATGTTTAGGTCTACGAAATCTTTTCCAAATGATTAGATGCTCAAGTTAAGATGAGAAAGATAAAGTATGTGTAAGAGTTTTCATTAAAGGAAATGACACCTTCCCTCTTAGAGATGCAACATGTAATTTGAAGCGTTGTGATTAACTTGTCTACATGTTTAATTGAGCTCATTTATCTCAACGATCTTTATTGTAATGCAACACATGGATAATTTTTTATTTTTTTCAAAAGTTAAAGTTGTAGGGAATATGATATTTAATTTTAGCTACATATATTTGTTAAAAAAGTATATGCATTTAGATTTTTTTTAATTATTCTAGAATGATTTTTTTTCAAATTTTTAACTGATAAATTTAGCAATTTGTTTTTAACTGTTATAATAAATAATATATGATTTATTTTTTTAAATTGTCCCACACAAATGAAATAAGAAATTTATAAAGATAAAAAATTTAGACATATATATAAGAAATTTTTAGTATATACAAGTTAGACATATGTAAATATAAGAAATTTTTAATAAAAATAAAAATTGTATAATAAATAAAATAATTATTTAACTACAAAATAACTTATATATACTATAAAAACAAATAAAATAAATAATTAAAATCAAATAAAAATAAATAAAATAATTTATATAATAAATAAAATAAATAATAATAATAATAAATAAAATAATTCATATAATAAATAAAATAAAAAAGATTCTTTAAATAAAATAATATAATAATTTTTTAATAAAAAAATTATATAATACATAAAATAACTATTTAACTACAAAATAACTTATATATACTATAAAAATAAATAAATAAAAACAAATAAAAATAAATAATTTATATAATAAATAAAATAAAATAAAATAATTTATGTAATAAATAAAATAAAAATGATTCTTTAAATAAAATAATATAATATTTTTTTAATAAAAGTAAAACTTGTTTTGTGTTATAAAATCCAAACAATAAACAAATAGAAAAATGAAAAACTAAAAGTCAAGAATCGGTCGGGAGAGAGAGGTGGGATAGAAAGAAGTAGAGAAGGAAAGATAGAGCTAGAGAGAGTGAGAGAGAGAGAGGGAGGGGGAGAGAGGTAGAGCAGAATAGGGGAGATATAGAGAATTGTTGTGCCCCTAGCACACATGCTCCATTCAGAACAGGGACCCTCTTTTATTTTTCCTTGTCGGGTCATTTTGTTGTCACCTCATTTTACGTGCCTCCCCTTTTTATGTCTCCGATGGTCAATGTTGCTTTAAGGTCCCACCATAAATTGACCATGCCTCCCCCTCTTAGTTTTGCTGCATTCCAGCGCCTCGCGGAGTCCCTCTGACAGTTTGACCCTTCCAACGGCCCCGAGCCCTTCCAGGCCCGGCCATTCAGGATTCCCTCACTAGGTTTCCCCACTGGAATTGTCGTTCCTAGCAGCATCTGCTCCGTGTCCTCCTGGACCTCAGGGTCCGACCCCCCTCTTGCCGTCTAGTCGGAACTTGTGGAAATTTTCTGACAGTGTCCCACCATCTAGACCCCGAACCCTAGAGTTCTGCTCCCAAGGTTCCTACTATGTTTCGCCATCCATGGCGATGAACTTCCTGCAGCGTCCCACCCCCGGGTCCCGCCAGCCTTTTCGCTGACCGAAATCTTCGAAGGTCCTTGACTGCCGTCAGGCGTTCCGGGCTAGACCATCCAGAATTCCATGTCCAGAATTCCGTGATGGTTTTGCCATCCCTGACGACAGATCTTTGGTGGAACTCCGCCCTTCGAACCCTGACCTTCCCGCCGCTGTCGCCGATATTTTTGAATCCACCAACTTTTTCGCCGTCGTACCTACATTAAATATGAACATTAATGGTGGTTAGGGGTATAAAATACCCACCCTGACCCATCATTTTCATCTCACGGGATTGCAAAGTGAATGGACAACATACTATTTGGAGCCCACCGTCTTTGACATTATCGTGATCATCTCCCTCAGCATCATTTCGTCGACCGTAGGTGGATCCCACATCTCCCCACACCGTGTGTTTGAGGTAGGCCATCTGTTTTCCCTCCCGAGCATCGTTTTCATGATTTTGAAAGATTTAAATGAATGAACAATCATTAAGAGGGCATAAGGTAGTAAAACATGAAATTGCACACAAAACCCACGTGCTAAAAAATTGACAAACCTTCTAGAAAACCCTCCCCACCAATCCAGAGTTTGTCCTTGCCACAGTTGTTCTCCGTGCAGGGAAAATCTCCTCCTCGGCCCCAAGACCATGCTTCGTCGTCTGTTAATAAACTTTGAACAAACCTGCCGACGGCAACGTCACCCTCTGGGCCCGTCCCATCAGACTTCTCTATTCGGAGTTCACCTTGGGTGCCACCATTTCAAACTGTAGTCTGACCCCTGCCTCCTAGCTATCAGATCCCGACATTCTCCTTGCTGTGAAAACCTCAAAACTGAACATACGTCATGTGGGTCTATCGGGCTCGGGACCCCGGGGTTCCACCTCCGGGGTTCCCCAGGTGTTTTGTCGTCGTCCACAATGAAACTCGCCCGACATCCTACCTTACAGACTCTGCCTTCATATCCGATGTTGACCTTTGGTGATTTAACTCATCACATCATTATCACCTCCGGGCCCCGGGTGCCAGGTCTCTATGCCTCTTTATCCGTCGTCCCCACAACAAATTCTTTCAGCCCCTCCATGCTCTGAGCCCCGACCTCTTCCCCGTTGTTGGCTTGTCTTTTCGCACCAGCATCTTCTAGACACCTCGGGTCCTATGTCCAGACATCCATTCTCGAAAGTCCACCTTTCTCCCGACGTCGGGGAGATTTCGCCCCGCCCATCCAATCGCCAGGCCCCGAGCTCCCATCTGTCGCTGGATGCCTCATGAACTACTGATGAATTTCTGCTCGGCGGGCTCTGTGGCCCGGGACTCCTATCTAGGGTCACCGTTACTAACAGAAGATCCCGCCCGATGTCCCAATCCCCAGGCTCCGTCCTACCGATCACCATCAAGCTCAAAAATGAAAAGCATGCCACCGAGCTCTTACTATTGAACTTCCCCCTGAACTTCCATGAGATGTTTGCCGTCCCAAACGGTGAAGTTTGGGCGCCTTCCCGGTGCCACTGGCCTGAGTGCTTAAAAGTAAAATGACATACTGCCCACCCTTTGGTCCTCCAGGCCTCAGACCCCAGAGTTTCATCTCTAGATTTCCGTGATGATTCTGTCATCCCAAACTGCTATCTCCTGACAGCTTTCCAGCCTGGGAGTTCTGAACTCTCCTAAATCGATCCAAACGAACCCAAATCTAGAATCTAACATCGACCCATATGCTGAATTTCGGTCCTCTTCATTACCAACCCCTTGAAATATTAAAATTTGACCAAAGAAAGTCTTCGGGGGCCTTCCACCGTGTTTTCCCTTCCAAATAGCATTCCTACCAGGGAAGTTAGGCCCTCCGAGCTCGGATTGTCCAAATGCCCTTAATCAAAAAATCAATAACATCTGGGGATAAAAGGTCATGATATGCTTAATTGATTGTTTGAAATAAATATTGTTCTCAAGATATTGGCTAATATGAATGCTTTTGTGATCCATTGTGCTGACTTTTTCTTTGCTTGTAGAATATATGGAATTGGGTGCAGGAACTTCTGGGACATCTGCCGAAGGGGACAAGGGGAAGAAGTCAGGAAAGACCCCTCGAGGGAAAGAAGACAAGCACTAGATGAAGTACCAATTCCAGGGTGAGCCGCTCCACTCAAAGGTCACAACAGATTGGAAGGAGATCATGGACACCAACATTGGCCAGGTGGATATTGATGAATTCACGCAGAGGGTCAAGGTCAATCCAACAATAAAGAATGCAAGATTAATAAGACAAAGTGGAATAGCTAAGGCTGTTGGATTCCCTCCATCCCCCGTGGCACCCGAATTGGTCATGGCTTGTTGGGAAGCATATCAGGCTGACACAAGAACAATTGTTGATAAAGAGGGAAACATCCTCGCTGACATGTCACCTTAATGGATCACCAAGACCTTCCACATTCCCACATTCCAATAGATGGAGGTACCCACATTAGAGGAATGCTAGGCAAGGTGGGATGATAATCCGATGGGATGCAAGAAGTCAATAAATCTACATTGGCTCAAGGAAAGATGGGGTAGAAGCAAGGACTTAAGGCCTATGATAAATATCCGCAGCTCCAGTACTACAACTTCAAAAGAGATTACTGTAGAATGAACGATGCCTTCATTGGCCATGCTATCAGATTGATTGCCAGAGACTTCAAGGGGAGAGTCTCCCACAGTGCCAGGGCACTTTTGAAGTAGTATGCCTTCCTCTATATCCAATACCCAAATTTTATGTACATCCGTGCCCAGGGCTTTACTAAAAGGCCAAATCAATTGCCTCGATATCCCAATGATCGTATCATCCTCCTGGAGCTTTCTCGGCAACTCCAACACTTATAGGAAATCTTTAGCAACAAATATATAGCAAGGATCTCCTACCCCATGACCCTTGGCCAAGGCATGTACTGATTATAGACCTCCTAGTGTGCTAGTAACTCTGAGAAAGAATTGAAGGATTACCACTTCTACCTACACACTGCTCGCCTGCAGATGGACCCACATGGCCATGTTAGAAAATCGCTAGGGTTGGCATATGCCCATCTTCACCACATTAAGGATTTCTAGGCCGACTTTCAGGATGACAAGGAAGTGTGCGTAAGGCACTACATGTGAATGATGGTGCAGTTCCTAAGAAAGGTGCAACCATTTCCCGTACCAGACCAAGTCAAGGAGGATGAGTCCACTATCATGCATCCGAGGTACCGTACAGTGGCCAATCTACCAATACCATTAATTGACTAGGATGAACAAGAGGTTGATGACCTGGACACCATAACCCAGCCAATGTTAACTTGTACCAAGGAGTGGATCGATGGGCAGGTGGCTCATTTAAAGTGATAGGGAGTAATCTTGACTGATGAAGGGCTCAAAAGCGAGCCGAGTGCCGCAAAGGATGTTCCTGCCACTGCTTCAACTGGCAGGACTTTCAAGTCTCCTAAGATCACCAGGTATAGGAAAATAAAAGAAATAGAAACTGAGTAGTCTCTAGATCCCAAGGCTTATGCAAAGAAAGAACTGGGAGGCTCACCTCCCAAAAGACTCAAACTGGTAGGGAGTGCTGTAGAACAACCTTCAACCCAAGAGAAAGAAACAAAGGGTGTTGGTCAATTATAGCCTCCCTTGGCTCTCTCTGCCCCTCTTGATGCACCACCCACCTCCCTGGCTATGGTCACTACATCCCCGCCAATGGTGGACATTTCTGTTCATCTGGCCCCTTCACCTCCGGCTGAGTCTATGGTAGTTATTGACTCATCTTCCACCATGACTTCTTCCCCCTCCTCTGCTGCTATGTCGCCAATCATATCACTCCCTTTGGCAACAATAACATCACCTATTCCCACTGGCACTATGCCTAAGGCTCTTTCAAGGCACATGTAGAGCCTCCCCCCTGAGCTCTCCCAGATCTTAATGGATCCAACTCTCCAGGCAACCCTTGCACAAGTCCTTGCAACTGCTTAACCTTCAAAACCACTGACAGGGCCACCAGCTATGGAGGCCACAATGCTAATCTCAAAGGAGTTGGAGGAATGAGAGCAGGAGGCCTTGAAGCCTATTGAGGAGGAGGCCGATGAGTACCACGAGCACTCAGAGTATGAACACTGAACCATCAACAGAGTGGTTTATAAGGAGGAAGAAATGGGCTCTTCCGAGAGTGGGGATGAGGAAGATGGCTCGGGTGCTAAACAAATCATTCAAATCTTTGATGATGACCTTGAGGAGGAAATGGCACAATAGTTGAAAGACATTGGAGCAGAGGCTGAAGGGTCACTCCATGATGAAGAGAGGCAGCCACCAGAAGAACAGCAGCAAAAATATTTGACTGAGGCTAAAACATGTGTCGTTAGAAGCCCCGAGGCTAAGGGTACTAAGGAAAAGAAGGAAGGAGAAACAGTAAGAGAAGAAAGTCCCATTTAGAAACCACCCACCGGGCTGCCTATCAAACGCCTTGTATTTGTCCATGACTCCGATGAAGAGGAGGAGGATGCTACCAAAGGGAAAGAAGAATCCCCAAAAGAAAAGGAAGCATAAATCTTAGCATTGACCAAGAAAGACGAGGGTGACCACTATTCACCTAAGGGGAAATCTGTTGTGCCTGAGTGGTTGGAGAAGCAACTCGAAGAAAAAACCCATGTGTTGAAGGACCCAAGGGCAAGGTTAGAGGCCATCTTGGCTCGAACCAAAATCACAATGAAGAAAGAGAAGAAGCCCAATGTCTGATCTAGAGTAACAATGGATGCTTTCAGCTCTCGAGCAACACAAATTGCAACGCCCATGATTGGCCAAGCTAGGGTAAGTTATAACATCTCCACCATCAACCTGGGAATCGTAACCAAAGAGCAGAACGTTGAGCACCTTGAGGAGCCAGTGGTTACAGTGGTACACTTGATAAAACAAGATAAAATCTCGAAGGATGAGCTTAAGGCACAGGTTGCAGCCTTAACGAATTATATATAGCAATGGTCTTTAGTAGATGACCTGCCTACTACATCCACAGCCGCACCTTAGCTGCTTTCCAACGAATAGATCGACAAGATGGAAAGAAGAAAAAACTTGGAGAAGACCACAAAGGACTGGTTCCGACAGGTCTCATATGTCTAAAGCATGGGAATTAGCTGGGTTGTGCGAATAGCCAACAAGTTCTTGGACCTAATGCAATCTCTGGAGAGCACAAAGAAACTCTGCACTGATTTCCCCATGACCTACGACTCCACCTTTCCAAGGATTGAGTCTATCCTTTGGTCGCCTAAAGCCATGTGGGAGGAGAAGCTTGCGTTTAAGAAAGAAGATCATTGGCTGATGGATGTGTGTGCCAAGACTTTAACAACCAAAATGAGATGTTGGAACAAATCATGAGCAAGGTAGATCTGGACATGGAATGGATCAAAAAAATCTAGGCAGAATGTGCTCAATATCTTAAGATGATGACAGGCTATGATATGCCCATTGTGCAAATGGATCCGGAAAAGATAAAACCCTACTTACAGGAGAAGATGAAGGACGGGATGGCTGGAGAAATCACAACAGAATTCTTAATTTTTGCTACCCGCACCTTCGATCAATCAGAGCTATTCAGAGACCAAGGCTCAAAGTATGATGAGGATTGGAAAAGGCTGGAGGATAATGCAAAGGAATGGAGCTACCAGGTGCTATGATGTGATATCATCGAAATAGACAAACTCCAGGAGGTCGTCCTCAAGTTCATCTAATACACAGCCTCCAAGGGATAGGAGGACAGCCTTGCCAAAGATGAAGAACTTCCTGAAGAGTAGCTACAATGAAAATAGCAATTGACTAAAGGACAAAAGAGCTACAGTGCCATTAGCAAGAGGACAAAATAGGGAAGAGACAAAATGCAATTTTAAAATTATGATATATTGGGGGGTAGGTGAAACCCTATTTTGTAATGAATCTTGGCCACACAATAAGAATTAATCTTGGCCATTCATTGAATCTTTTGGGCACTATAAATAGGGTTCTCCTCTCATTTGCTAAGGGAGTTGAGTTGTTGTAAAGACATGTTGCAGAAATTTATAAAAGAAAAAGCATTGACTTGGTGTATTTTCTTAGTTTCTCCCATATTACTTGATTCAATCTCTAATGTTAGAGGTTTGACTTAGGTTTTATTGTTATTTTAGTTAGTTGTCTTCTTTCTTTGGATAGATTTTAAGAATGTTGTTGGGTGATTATGAAAATTTCTGCCATGTTGATGATTTCTTTGTCCATACTTTTTGTTGTTTGTCGATGGTAGATAGCTGTGCAAAGTTAGCCTGGACTTGAATTCGAAGCTGCTCCAAAATACCTATCTTTGATTCATGCATGTATGTGGTGGATGAAGGATAAAATATCTGCAGACCTTAGAAAATAGCACAATTTCCATGATACTGTGAAATCCCTGGTTAAGTGGGATATTGTTTTAAGAAATTGTCCATTGTAGGAACTCTATTGTCACTATTCATAGTTAGTTGCAGACTTAGGAACTTTCCCTCTTCCTCGCCTTTTTTTTTTTAATAACTAACCTATACTAAGGTTCATTGCACATTGCAAAGCCAAATTCAACAACAAAATAGAGTCCAAGATTGTTGTTTGAACTTACAGCCGATGCATAATAACTTTCCATCCTAAGAACTCCATTTCAAGATCCAACTTCCATACTTTATATCCATGCTTTGCATTTCCTACATAAGACCACCTTGTGATTCCAGCAAATCACATCAAACTACTGAGGTATCTATGCATTGTCATGACCTGACATCCAAGAGACCTTGGGATAGTGTTCTGCAATCTGATTGTGAAAGATTGTCTTTCAAGAGAGGTAGTGCACCTATGCACTACCTTTGTTGAGAAGTGCATAAAAACACTATCAACAGAACTGGTGCTAGAAGGAGGGATGATAGTGGAAATATCAAGTTAAGGGATAAAAGTGAAGCTGGATCAAATCGGATCATTCTCCCCAGAGAGATTTCAAAGAGTTCTACGGTCAACACCAAACAAGGGAGAATTTGAAGAATTGTAGCCTCCTACAAGGGCATGACGAGCTAAAGGAAGTAGCGTTGCCTCTTCCTCTTCCTCCATTCCACCCTCACCTTGATTTGGCTATCCTTCATCCTCCACTCAACCATCTCAAACTGCATTTACACCTCCTATCTCTGGCAGCTAGGGGATTGCTCCTCTCCCGGCCCTTCCAGCCCAGGGCATGGTCTAGTCAGCCGCAGATCAAGTACAGTCCCAGATTGTTGTTGTATTGCAAATACAGCCCCAAATTGTTGTTCTCCAATAGCAGATACAATCTCTGCCACCCTCCATGGCTTGGTTAGCACATAACCCTTCACGATCCATTTCGCTGCCTACAATGATATGCCCAAGAATTCAGAGGGCTTTTGTTCAAAGTTTCATCTGCGCAACCTACAAAGAACAGCTGAGGAGCATATCAAAATATTTGAGACAATGATCACTGAAATGCAAGTTGACCATGAGGACATTGCATGTCGCCTTTTTCCACATTCATTGGGGGAAGAGACCTTCTATTGGTACATCAATCTACTGAGGGGATCCATTACCTCATGGAACCTAATGAAGAATGTCTTCCTGCAGAAATACAAGATCCCCATCAGCCCTTTAGAGATTTATGAACAGTTCATGTCTGTTAGGAGGGAAATCAACGAACCTATTGGCTCCTTCAATGACCGCTTCCATCAAGCCTACATAAGGCTTCAAGACCTATACCTCTATAATGATGCGGTGGCTCTCCTAGTCTATTATGCAGCACTGGACAACCTCATGTCAGCCTTGGTGAAAAGGATGCGCCCACCGCTCACTACCCTGGTGACCGTCTATGCGGAAGTCGTTGTTGCCAGTGCAGACTTAGGGAAGAATATCTCTGGGCCGCTGCCTTCTTTGGGGCTAGTAGCCCACCCAATACAGATTCAAAGGCTTAATCAGGCATTTACTCACCAAACCCTTCTTATGAACCAAGTACCTCAATTGCCTATGGTACCACATTTAGGGCAGCCATTGAATTACGTACCTCCCACACCTTCTTATTTGCAGCCCCAGCAGCAGTATAACTATTCTTAGTCTACTCCATAATAGCAAGTGTATCCCTAGTAGCCACAAATTCCATTGTACCTATCAAGACCAGATATTCCTCTAGCCTATCAGAATCAGCCGGCAGCCCTGCTCAGTTTTCTTCGAAATTCAGCGCCATCACCTAGGAACAGGACTGAGAAAGATAAATTAAAGGAACTAACTGAGATGATAAATAAAATGTCCACAAAAATGATGCACCTAAAGAATCAGAATAATCAATTGCAGGCCTCCCAGTGTAATTTCCCAACCAACCTTAACTAGGACAACTGAGACAATAGGGACAGCAGAGATAATCAAGAAGTAGGCACTTCCTCTGGGTAGAACTATGATAGGAGACAAAACACCAATCAAAATGCAGAAAGGAGACCCTCTCAGAGGTAAAATCGCACGTGGAACACTAGGCCTAACAATGGTGGTGTCCCTACACCTTTCAATCAACTGGAAAGTAATAAAAAAATGTCCAACGGTGTATACCTTGTCGAGGCAGCTTTGTTTGGATGGTGTCAAATTCACAAAACTAGTAGACATTCCGAGTTGAATTGTCCCGAGTTCCAGACAGCTACTAAAATCTTCCAAGTGGAGGTGCAAAATGCAGTCAACAATGCCAGCTACAGGGACATCGTTCCATCCGAGCAATATGATTCCTCCTATCTTGTGGTTAATCAAGTGCCATTCCCGCGAAGTAACCGCAACAAGCCTGAAGTCGAGCCTACTCCTATTGAGGATGAAGGAGCACAAGAGGTAAGTAATGAACAAACTTTGGCTCAGCTCTTTTATTTAGTAGATAATGGTCTGGTAGATGAAGAAGAATGATTTGTAGATGAGGTCCACATGTTCCATCAAAGGTTGACTCCCTACTTCCTTAAAAATAGACATGCAGGTGGACCCTTTACAACTTCCACTCCACCAAAAAATTTTGCCACTCCGCCTGATCCTAATGCTAGCAATAATCCTGGACTTTCTCATATACCTACCCAATACCTCAACAAGAACGGATCTCAAAACCAGTCACATAATCAGCCTCAAGGCCAATCCTAAAATTCGTCTAATCAAACAAAGGTCCAACCTCCTAGTTCTACCATAGACCAAGCTTTTAGCTCAAAGATTGAGTAAATGGGTGAGTATATAGCAGAAGAGTTCAAGAAGGTAAAAATTAGCTTGTCAGCCTTGAAATTACTTAAAGTCCCTACTATAAGGCATGCCTTCTTTAGGGTTCTTAATGGGACTCCATCATCCAATATGACTCCAGAAACATTAGCCAAAAAAGTTACCTTTGAAGAGCCTAAGAAAGAACCAGAGAAACAGGATAATGCTAGGAAAAGGAAGGATGTTCCCGTGAATCAGTCTGTAAGTAAACAAATTGAAAAGGAACCAGAGTAGGCTAATAGGTAGATTTCCAAGGACCAACCATTTAGGCAGACTAGGGATATGGGCAATGATAAGAACAAAGGTCAGATAGCTCACATGGACACACCTACGAGCATCTTCTAGGAGAGACTGGAAACTCCCCCTTTCCTGGCCACTATTAGGCTCTTTGGGAAGAACTTGGATAACTGTCTGCTCAATTCAGGAACGTCTGCCAATGTCATACCCTTGGCTGTTTGCAAGGCTCTTGGCATCACCCCCACACCTTCAAGGAGGAAGGTGACCCAGCTAGACAAAACAGAGATCAACATTGTGGGTGAAATAAACCGTATCTCGATGCATATTGCTATAGACCTGCGGATACAATAGGTCATTGATATTCAAGTGGCTGACATTCTCGATGCATATGGAATCATTTTGGGAAGGGAATTCACCAAGACACTAAATGGATATACCGCCACAAACCTTTCTCACATGTGACTACCATGGAAGGGACTGCCTAATGAAATATGTATCGACCATGAACCCTGTATGAAGTACATGATTACGGAGTACAATAATATCAATGAGGTGTTGTTCGCCGAGACCGACTTGGGGAATTATCGCCCTTTTTCCTACCAAAATGAGGTCGAGCTTCAGGAAGAATGTCGGGATGAAGTGTTACTAGTGTTGTGTAGTCCCTCGACTAATTCTACATGAATTCCCCCAGACACATAAGTGTTGAGAGAAGCTGATGATGAGCCTGATAAGGACGACGACTGGGGACTACTTAGTGGTTTCCAGGAATTCATTGAAAAGTGTGCAAGGGATCAACTCAGCCTAGGGACCCAAATGAGTTTACAAGATTTCTTTTTACCAAACTGGTGTAGGGTTCACAATGCTGCACATTCTGAATTTGATTATTTTTTGTGTCAAGCAGTAGTTGCACATGTTAAAAAATTAGCTGCTCCTCAGATAAAAATGCCAAAGGAGGCACCAGTAGAACCACCTATTAATCAATACATAAAACTAGAAAATTCCCCTAAGGTCACAGGGCCAGCCATCCAGCTGAAAGGGAATAGAAGCTCGATCAGACCAGAAGATAACGAACCTTCTGCGTGTTGGATGCTCTGATTTGATGGATCCAAGTCTAGGCAGGGAGTTGGGGCTGGGTTCAAACTTATCAGCCCAATGGGTAAGACATTTCTAGCTGCCCATAGATTGTAATTCTATTGCACCAACAACGTAGCGGAATACGAGGCTTTAGTCCTTGGCCTTCTCATGGCCTTGAAGAAAAATATAAAAATGTTGCAAGTTTTCGGGGATTCTGAGCTTGTGGTTAAATAGGTCAGGAAGTTGTATTCCTGTCATGATCAGAGACTTACAAACTATAGGCATAAGGTCTAGGATCTCTTGGAGGGCTTAGATACATTCAATATATAATTGATCCCTCATGCTCAGAATCGTACAGCTGATGCCTTAGCTCAAGCCGCTAGCACTTTACAACCCCTCTCTCTGTCTGGGCTCAAGAAATTCACTATTGAGCTAACATCCATGTCATTGGTCCTAGATAATGTTACCCACTTGCAAGTCTTCAATGATGACAAGCATATCCTTCAATTCATCACAAGTTCCAATGTCTTCACAGCTCAAATAATTGATGAAGCTCATCCACAGGAAGCCGAACTGAACATAGAGGGGGTTATTAACCTCAAAACTAATATGATCCTCAAAGGTATAGTTTAGTTGGAATGCATATTTGACTTGGACCAAATCAGAGATCAGAATCAGCAAATGAAAAAGAAGGCTATAAGCAACTAGTGCGATGTTCACAACCTTGGGACAGCCCAGGAGATCAGGAATGTTTTTATCGACAAGGTGTGCATGCTAGAGGAAAAGAAGGGAATCACGGATGTGTTGCAGAGGTACCATGATGTGGTGGCATGGAACTATGAAGATTTAAAAACTTATGATACTTCTGTCATTAAACACACAATCCCTCTTAAGACAGATGTTAGGCCATTCCACCAACGGCAGTGCCCTATCAATGCCTTGTTGGAACCTGTCATTTACAAGGAGTTGCAAAAGTTGGACTCAGCAAGAATTATTTTTTTTGTTAGGCACTCCACGTGGGTGGCCAACTTGGTCCCGGTCAGAAAAAAGAATGGAGAGATTAGATTGTGTGTAGATTTTTGCAATATGAACCGTGCCTCAGAGAAAGACAACTATCCAGTACCTTCATTAGATAAAGTGTTGTAGATCATCAATGGCTCCCAGATGATGTCTTTCCTCGATGGATACTCCGGGTATAACCAAGTAATGGTACAGTACGAGGATCATCACAAGATGACATTCACTACTAAGTGGGAGACGTTCGCGTACAGAAGAATGCCTTTCGGGTTCATCAATGTTGGCGCCACCTTCCAATGTGCCATCAATATCACCTTTAAGGACTTAATTGGCAAGTGCATAATCATCTACATGGATGATTTGACCGTGTTTTCTAAAAAACAGGGTGATCACGTCTCCAATTTATGTAAGGTATTTCAGAGATGCAGAGAGTTTGGGGTTTCCCTTAACCCCAAGAAGTGCATTTTTGGAGTGATTGAAGGTAGATTGCTTGGGCATATCATTTCAGAATAGGGAATCTCCATAGATCCCGAATGTATCGAGTCCTTACTCAAAATCCCGCCCCTAAGAAGCAAGAAAGAATTAAAATATTTCTTTGGAAAGATCAACTTCATCCAGAAATTCATCACAAGTTTCGCGGAGATTGTTAAACTTCTCAATGCTATACTCAAACAAGATGCCAAAGTTGAATGGACACCCGATGCCAAACAATCCTTCGAAGAAATTAAACAGGCTATCGCTGAGGTGCCTGTGTTAGTTAGCCCGGACTATCTGAAGCCTTTCTACATCTACTCATTTGCTTCAGAGCATTCATGTGCTAGCATGTTGACCCAGAAGGATGATGAAAGAAATGAGCATCTGATCACCCTTATGAGTGCTCCCCTCAAGGATGTTGAATTGCGATACCACAACATTGAAAAGTAGGCATATGCTCTCATCAGAGGGGTGAAGAAATTTAGACACTATATCCTACACAATAAGGTGTTTGCCATTGTCCCCGACCTAGCAGTAAAAATGCTAGTCATGCAGAATGAATTGGGAAAAAGAAGAGCTAAATGGGTTACCCTAATCCAAGAATATGACATGTAGATCCAACCGATGAAACTAGTGAGAGGATAGGAACTCACCTGCATAATTTCTGAAATAGTAGTAGAAGCTGGACCCAAACTCACTATGCAGCAATACTAGCTTGAAGATGTCTCCCCGGGAGAGTGGTACTAGAATGTCATCTACTATCTGCTAAACCATAAGTGTCCGCCGCACCTGTAAGGAGTCCAAAAGTAGGCCCTAAGATTGAAAATTAATGGCTACATGTTGCAGGGCTCCATTCTCTACAAGAAGAATCATGAAGGCATTTATTTAAGATGCCTTGGCAAGGAAGAAGCAGATCAAGTCTTAAGAGAGTTCCATAACAAATTTGGCATGGGCCATGGTTCTGGTTCTTCCACAGCACATCAGATATTGAGGGCAGGGTATTATTGGCCAACCGTCTTCAAGGATGCCCATTGCCATTTTTGTTCATGTCATACATGTCAGATTGTTTCCACCAGAGAAAAGAATGTTGTCCCACTGCAACCTGTGCTAGAGGTAAGGCCGTTTACGCAATGGGGTCTTGACTTCATCGGTTCGGTAATCCCTCCATCATCTGCGGGACACAGGTACATTCTTACTGCTACTGATTACTATACTAGATGGATAGAAGCAATAGTATGTAAGCAATGCACGACTGAAGTAGTTACTAATTTCCTAGAAAGTTTCATTTTAAATCACTTTGGTTGTCCTTATGCTTTGGTATGTGATAATGGACCTACGTTTGCTTCATTAAAATTTGCTAGTTGGGCGTTTGACTATGGAATAGACCTTAAATTCTCATCTAATTACTACCCTCAGGGCAATGGCCTTGCTGAATCTATAAATAAAAACCTAATTATCATAATCAAAAGGTTGCTAGATAGGAATCCAAAGGACTGGCATACCCAGCTCTATTTTGCCCTTTGGGCTGATCGCACTCGCCACAAGGCTGCCCTCAGTTATTCCCAGTTCCACCTTGTTTATGGCCTAGAACCTATATTCCCCATCCATCTGAAGATTCCTACTCTTCAATTCATCAACGATTTTTATGAGAGAGGAGATCGTAGCGAAGCTCGGTTAGCTGAGCTCTTGCATTTAGAGGAAGTCTGAAACCATGCAATAGAAAAATTTTCCAAACATCAAGGCGTAGTTAAAAGATGGTTCGACTGCCGAGCTAAGATCAAGGCTTTTAGAATTGTCGATTTGGTCTTGTATTGGGACAAGGCCCATGAAAAGAAAGGGGGACACAACAAATTTGACAAGCTCTGGCTTGGCCCCTTTCAAATAGCTAAGATTTTGGGAGATAATGCCTTCTGCTTAAAGACCTTAATTGGTGAGAATGTCCCATTGCCAGTCAACGGGTAGCACCTGAAGCATTACTTCCAAGCTTGAGCTCGTTCGAGCTCTTTAGTGTAAATACTTGTAGATAGGTTAAGGTAGTTTGCTTTCTGGCTTGCTTGCATTTTGTTTGTGTCGCTCTTTTGTTTTCTCCCTCCCTGCAATTTTATTTCCAAAGTTGTTTCCCGCTCCTTTGCGGTGGTCGTGCTTGCTCGACAAGCGGTTCACTTTGCTATTCATTCTTTGTGTTCTTTGGCTAAACATTCACTCTCAATTATTGGTCTTTGAAAGCTACCCGTGAATGATTTCCTTGCTTGAATTCTGCTTAGAACTTGACCCTTGGCTAGATCTTCTTACACACATCTCGGATCTTGCACAAAGCACATAATAATCATTTCTAAAGGACCGTGCCATGGTTGTTATGATACCCCAGCAAGTGAAAAATCTCAAGTCTGCTCCAGTGACCACTTTAGTCTCAAACCCATTGTAGGCTTCAATGCTTATCCAATTGAACTAAATGATAAAAGAGAAGTGAAATATGAAAGAAAAAGAAAAAAGGAATCCTAAAAATAAATGACCATATGGGTGTCCGGGTAACTCTACTAGGGCTATGGATGCCCGGTCGACAGTAGAACAATATCCATGAGATTATAGTGATAACTCCGTCAGGGCTATGGATGCCTGACTGGCAGCGGAGCAATGTCCAGGTTACTTTTGGTGTTAGATAATTTATGTAGCTCACCTGGTTGACTCAAGGTAACCCTGGTCACTTTCCCAAGGAAAGGAATAAATTCACTACACACACTTTTGAGATGTCCTATAAGCTGACCCAATTAAGGATCTCGTCCTCCCAGATTCATCTTTGGAAGCCACTCCTGGTCTGCGAAACCAAAGATTCTGGGTCTTGAATGAATATTTATCCCTAGAATGCTCAAGAGCGTTCTCCAGCGGAGTCACCATTTGTTGTGCCCTCAACACACACACCCGTTCAAAATGGGGACCCTCTTTTCTTTCTCCTTGTCAGGTCATTTTGTCACTACCTCATTTTACATGCCTCCCTTTTTTATGTCTCTGATGGTCAATGTTGCTTGAAGGTCCCACCATAAATTGACAATGCCTCCCCCTCTTAGTTTTGCTACGTTCCAGCGCCTCGCAGAGTCCCTCTGGTAGTTTGACCCTGCCAATGACCCTGAGCCCTTCCGAGCCTGGCCATTCAGGATTCCCTCACCAAGTTTCCCCGCTGGAACTGCCATTCCCAGTGGCATCCGCTCTGCATCCTCCTGGACCTCGCGGTCCAACCCCCCTATTGCCATCTCATCGAAACTTGTGGAAATTTTTTGACAGCGTCCCACCATCCAAACCCCGAACCCCGGAGTTCTGCTCCCAGGGTTCCTACTGTGTTTCACCGTTTATGGTGGCGAACTTCCTGCAGCATCCTGCCAGCCTTTTTGCCGACTGAAATCTTCAAAGGTCCCTGACTGTCGTCAGGCGTTCTGGGCCTGACCATCTGAAATTCCGTGTCTGAAATTCTGTGATGGTTCTGCCGTCCCTAATGGCGGATCTTTGGTACAACTCCGCCCTTTGAACCTCAACCTTCCTGTTGTTGTCACCGATATTTTTGAATCCACCAACTTTTTTACTATTGTGCCTGCATTAAATATGAACATTAATGGTGGTTAGGGGTATAAAATACACACCTCGACCTATCATTTTCATCTCACAGGATTGCAGAGTGATTGGACAACCTGTTATTTGGAGCCCACCATCTTTGACATCGTCGCGATCATCTCCCTTAGCATCATTTCATCGACTGTAGGTGGATCCCACATCTCCCTACACCGCGTGTTCGAGGTAGGCCATCCGTTTTCCCTCCCAAGCATCATTTTCATGATTTTGAGAGATTTAAATCAATGAACAATCATTAAGAGGGCATAAGGTAGTAAAACATGAAATTGCGCACAAAACCCACATGCTAAAAAATTGACAAACCTTCTAGAAAACCCTCCCCGCCAATCCAGAGTTTGTCCTTGCCGCGACTGTTCTCCGCGCAAGGAAAACATCCTCCTCGGCCCCAAGACACCCTTCTAATAAACTTTGAACAAACCTACCGATGGCAACGTCACCCTCCGAGCCCGTCCCATTGGACTTCTCCGTTCCGAGTTCACCTTGGGTGCCACCATTTCAAATTGCAGTATGACCCCTGCCTCCTAGCTGCCAGATCCCAACATTCTCCTTGCCATGAAAACCTCAAAACTAAACATACGTCCTGTGGGTCTCTAGGGCCTGGGACCCGGGGGTTCCCTGGGTGTTTTTCCGTCGTCCACAGTGAATCTCACCCGACATCCCACCCTACGGACTCCACCTTCATATCTATTGTTGACCTCTGGCGATTTAACTCATCACATCATTATCGCCTCCAGGCCCTGGGTGTCGGGTCTTTGTTCCTCTTTTCGTGCCAGCATCTTCCAAACTTCTCGAGTCCCGGTGTCTGGACATCCATTCTCAGAAGTCCGCCTTTCTCCTGCCATTAGGGAGATTTCACCCTGCCCATCCGCTTGCAGGGCCCCAAGCTCCCGTCTACTGCTGGATGTGTCATGAACTACTGATGGCTTTCTACTCGCTGGGCTCCATGGCCTGGGACTCCTATCCTCGACCATGGTTACTAACAGAAGATCCCGCTCAGCATCCTAATCCACGAGCTCTATCTTGCCGATTGCCGCCGAGCTCAAAAATGAAAAGCATGCCGCCGAGCTCTTACTGCCGGACTTCCCCCTAGACTTCTATGAGATGTTTGCCGTCTCAAACGACAAAGTTCGGGTACCTTCCCGGTGCTGCCGGCCCAAGTGCTTAAAAGTAAAATGACATACTGTCAGCCGCCCTTTGGTCCTCCGGGCCCTGGACCCCATAGTTCCATCTCTAGATTTCCATGATGATTCCGCCGTCGCAAACTACTATCTCCTGACAGCTTTTTGGCCTGGGAGTTCCGAACTGTCCTAAATCTATCCAAATGAACCCAAATCTGGAATCTAACTTCGACCCACATGCTGAATTTTGGTCCTCTTCATTACCAACCTCTTGAAATATTAAAATTTGACCAGAGAAAGTCTCTAGGGGCCTTCTGTCGTGTTTTCCCTTCCAAAGAACATTCTTGCCAAGGAAGTCTAGCCCTCCAAGCCTGGATTGTCCAAATGCCCTTAATAAAAAAATTAATAACATCTAGAGATAAAAAGGTCATGATATGCTTAATTGATTGTTTGAAATAAATATTATTCTCAAGATATTGGATAACATGAATGCTTTTGTGATCCATTGTGCTGACTTTGTCCTTGCTTGCAGAATATATGGAATCGGGTGCAGGAACTTCAGAGACATCTGTTGAAGGGGACAAGGGGAAGAATTCAAGAAGGACCCCTCGAGGGAAAGAAGACAAGCACTAGATGAAGTACCAATTCCAGGGTGAGCCGCTCCACTCAAAGGTCACAATAGATTGGAAGGAGATCACAGACACTAATATTGGCTAGGTGGATATCGATGAATTCACGCAAAGGGTCAGGGACAATCTAATGACAAAGAATGCAAGATTAATAAGACAAAGTGGAATAGCTAAGGCTGCTGGATTCCCTCCATTCCTCGTGGCACCTGAATTGGTCATGGCTTGTCGGGAAGCATATCTGGCCGACACAAGAATAATTGTTGATAAAGAGGGAAACATCCTTACTAACATGTCACCTGAAGGGATCACCAAGACCTTCCACATTCCTACATTCCAACAGATGGAGGTCCCCACATTAGAGGAATGTCAGGTGGCATGGGATGATAATCCAATGGGATGCAAGAAGTCAATAAATCTACATTGGCTCAAGGAAAGATGGGGAAAAAGCGAGGACTCGAGGCCTATGATAAATATCCGCAGCTCCAGTACTTACCGCAACTTCAAAAGAGGTTACTGCAGAATGAATGATTCCTTCATTGGCCATGTTATCAGATTGATTGCCAGAGACTTCGAGAGGAGAGTCTCCCACAGTGCCAGGGCACTGTTGAAGTAGTATGCATTCCTCTATATCCAATACCCAAAGTTTACTTACATTTGTGCCCACGGCTTTACTGAAAGGCCAAATAGATTGCCTTGATTCCCAATGATCGAATCATCCTCCTGGACCTTTCTCAATAACTACAGCACTTATAGGTAATCTTTAGCAACAAACATATAGTGGGGATCTCCTACCCGATGACCCTTGGCCAAGGCATGTACTGATTATAGACCTCCCAGTGTGCTGGTAACTTTGAGAAAGAATTGAAGGATTACCACTTCTATCTACACACTGCTCGCCTGTGAATGGACCCACATGGCCATGTTAGAAAAGCACTGGGGCTGACATATGTCCATCTTCACCGCATTGAGGATTTCTGGGCCGACTGTCAGGATGACAAGGAAGCGCGCACAAGGCACTACATGCAAATGATGGTGCAGTTTCTAAGAAAGGTGCAACCATTTCTCGTACCAAACCAAGTTGAGGAGGACGAGTCCACTATCATGCATACGAGGTACCCTACAGTCGCCAATCTACCAATGCCATCAATTGACTAGGATGAACAGGAGGTCAATGAACTAGACACCATAACCTAGCCAATCTTAACACGTACCAAGGAGTGGATCGATGGGCAGGTGGCTCATTTAAAGTGATAGGGAGTAATCTTGACTTATGAAGGGCTCAAAAGAAAGCTGAGTACCATAGAGGATGTTGCTGCCACCACTTCAACTAGCGGGACTTCCAAGTCTCCTCTAGTCACCAGGTACAGGAAAAGAAAAGAAACAGAAACGGAGCAGTCTCTAGATCCCAAGGCTTATGCAAAGAAGGAAGCGGGAGGCTCACCTCCCAAAAGACTCAAACTGGCAGGAAGTGTTGTAGAACAACCTTCAACCCAAGAGAAAGAAATGAAGGGTGCGGGTCAATTATAGCCTCCCTTGGCTCTCTCCACCCCTCCTGTTGCACCACCCACCTCCCTGGCTATGGTCGTTGCATCCCTGCCAGCAGTGGACATTTTTTTCCATTTGGCCCCTTCACCTCCAGCCGAGTCTATGGCAGTTATTAACTCATCTTCCACCATGACTTCTTCCCCCTCCTCTATTGCTATGTCACCAATCACATCACTCCCTCTGGCAACAATAACATCACCTATTTCCACTGCCCCTATGCCTGAGGCTCTTTCAAGGCACATGCAGAGCCTCCCCCTTGAGCTCCCCTAGATATTAATAGATCCAACTCTCCAGGAAGACCTTGCGCAAGTCCCTGCAACTGCTCAACCTTCACAACCACCAACAAGGCCACCAGCTATGGAGGCCACAATGCTAATCTCAAAGGAGTTTGAGGAACGAGAGCAAGAGGCCTCGAAGCCTGTTGAGGATGAGGCCCGGTGCTGTCATAATAGTGGTTTACAATTCCTGAGAGGAACGAATTTTAGCTAAAATCACATCTTTTTAGAAAATATAATGATTTAAGAATTAAAAAGTTCTATTTTAAGGATTCTAATTGAAGAGGGTTTGATCAAATCACCTTAGATCAAACCCCCTTGGATAGAACCTTGCTAGTTTTAAACCATACCTATAAATGTGTCTCCTTTACACCTATCAAAATGCTGATAAAAAATCACTTTTAATTTAGCTTTTGGGGATCAAATGAATTCATTTAAAATTTATTTCAAATGATTATGGTATTCCTTAGAACAAGCTATCCAATTAATATAATTTTAATATGTTTTGGTTTTGTTATGTATTTTTTAAGTTTTATTAAACATATGTTTTCATCGAAAATGAATTTCTTTTTTCTTCACATGTGGAAAAATAGAAGATTATAAAAAATGAAAAATATGGAGTGCACCGGATATTGAAGTCCTTGATCCAACAAAAAATAAATAAAATTTTGACATATACAAAAAGACGCGTTATCCAGTATCTGGATTGTAATTCATTTGACTTTGAAACTTGATTAAAGGAAAAAATATTCAATAAAAAACTATCTAACCAAGTGGAAGCACTAGATATCAGAGTTACAAATCTAAATTTGAAAGAATTATAATTTTATCCTTCATGGAAAAAAAGTTATGCGTTATACGGTGTGCGTCACTTTTTAAAGATGTTTTCTAAAAAAAATCAATTTTCATGGGAGATAGAAAAAGAAGTGTAATTTGATTCCAAAATTTTTGAAAAAAATACTTTTAGAATCTACAGACAAAATTTGATGAGACTCTAGTTTGCACCATCTTCAAATTCTTCACAGTTTAGCCGCTATAAGTGCCCGAATGTGAAGATTTAGTTAAAAATAATAATTTCAGTGTCCAGTTTGGCCAAAAATTGTAAACCACTATTATGGGATCACCCGGCCGATGAGTACCACGAGCACCCAAAGTACGAGCATTGAACCATCAACATAGTGGTTTATGAGGAGGAAGAAACGGGCTCTTCCGAGAGTGGGGATGAGGAAGATGGCTCGAGTGCTAAAGAAATCATTCAAACCTTTGATGATGACCTTGAGGAGGAAATGTCGCAACAGCTGAAAGACATTGGGGCAGAGGTAGAAGGGTCACCCCATGATGAAGAGGGGTAGCCACCAGAAGAACAGCAGCAAAAGGATTTGACTGAGGCTGAAACACGTGTCGTCAAAAGCCCCGAGGCTGAGGGTACTAAGGAAAAGAATGGAGAAACAACAAGAGAAGAAAGTCCCATTCAGCAACCACCCACTGGGCTGTCTATCAAACGCCTCGTATTTGTCCATGACTCCGATGAAGAGGAGGAGGATGCTGCCAAAAGGAAAGGAGAATCCCCAAAAGAAAAGGAAGCGAAAATCTTGGCATTGACCAAGAAAGGCGAGGGTGACCACGATTCAGCCAAGGGGAAATCTGCTGTGCCTGAGTGGTTGGAGAAGCAACTCGAAGAAAAAACCCCTGTGCTGAAGGACCCAAGGGCAAGGTTAGAGGCCATCTTGGCTCGAGCCCAAATCACGATGAAGAAAGATAAGAAGCCCAAGGTCTTATCCAGAGTAACAATGGATGCTTCCAGCTCTCGAGTAGCACAAATTGCAATGCCCATGATTAACCAAGCTGGGGTAAGTTATAACATCTCCACCATCGACTTGGTAACCACAATCAGAGAGTAGAAGGTCAAGCACCTTGAGGAGTCAGTGGCTACAGTGGTGCACCTGATAAAACAAGATAAAATCTCAAAGGATGAGCTTAAGGCATAGATTGCAGCCTTAACAGATTACATACAACAATGGTCTTGAGTAGACGACCTAGCTACTACATCCACAGCCGCACCTTAGCTGCTTTCCAAGGAATAGATCAACAAGATGGAAAGAAGAAAGAACTTGGAGAAGACCACAGAGGACTGGTTCTGACAGGTCTCATACATCGGAAGAATGGGAATTAGCCGGCCTGTGTGAATAGCCAACAAGTTCTTGGACCTGATGCAGTCTCTGGAGAGTACAAAGAAACTCTGCACCGATTTCCTTGTGAACTACGACTCCACCTTTCCAAGGATCGAGTCTACCCTTCAGTTTCCTAAAACAATGTGGGAAGAGAAGCTTGCGTTTAAGAAAGAAGATCACTGGCTGATGGATGTGTGGCACTGAGACTTTGACAACTGGAAAGAGAGGTTGGAACAAATCATGAGCAAGGTAGATCTGGACATGGAATGGATCAAAGAAATCTAGGCAGAATGTGCTCAATATCTTAAGATGATGATGGGCTATGATATGCCCACTGTGTAAATGGATCTGGAAAAGATAAAACCCTACTTCCAGGAGAAGATGAAGGATGAGATGGCTAGAGAAATCACAATGGAATTCGTGAGTTTTGATGCCCGCGCCTTTGATCAATCGGAGCTATTCAGAGACCAAGGCTCAAAGTATGATGAGGATTGGAAAAGGCTGGAGGATAATGCAAAGGAATGGAGCTACCAGGTGCTACGATGTGAGATCATTGAAATAGAAAAACTCTAGAAGGTCGTCCTCAAGTTCATCGAATACACAACCTCCAAGGGATAGAAGGATAGCCCTGCCAAAGATGAAGAAGTTCCTGAAGAGTAGCTACAGTGGAAACAATAATTGACTAAAGGAGAAAAGAGCTACAGTGCCATTAGCAAGAGGATGAAATAGGGAAGAGACAAAATGTAATTTTAAAATTGTGATATATTGGGGGGTAGGTGAAACCCTATTTTGTAATGAATCTTGGCCATACAATAAGAATTAATCTTGGCCATTCATTGAATCTTTTGGGCAGTATAAATAGGGCTCTCTTCTCATTTGCAAAGGGATTTGAGTTGTTGTAAAGACATGCTACATAAATTTATAAAGAAAAAGCATCGACTTGGTGTATTTTCTTAGTTTCTTCCATGTTAATTGATTCAATCTCCAATGTTAGAGGTTTGACTTAGGTTTTATTGTTGTTTTAGTTAGTTGTCTTCTTTCTTTGGATAGATTTTAGGAATGCTATTGGGTGATTATGAAAATTCCTACCATGTTGATGATTTCTTTATCCATACTTTTTGTTGTTTGCCGATGGTAGATAGTTGTGCAAAGTTAGCCTGGACTTGAATTCGAAGCTGCTCCAAAACATCTATCTTTGATTCATGCATGTATCTGGTGGATGAAGGATAAAATATCTGTAGACCTTAGAAGATAGCACAATTTCCATGATACTGTGAAATCCCTGGTTAAATGGGATATTATTTTGAGAAATTGTCCATTGCAGGAACTCCATTGTCACTATTCATAGTTAGTTGCAAACTTAGGAACTTTCCCTCTTCCTCACCTTCTTTTTTTTTTAATGATTGACCTATGCTAAGATTCATTGCACATTGTAAAGCCAAATTCAACAACAAAATGGTGTCCAAGATTGCCGTTTGAACCAACAGCCGATGCATAATAACTTTCCATCCTAAGAACTCCATTTCAAGATCCAACTTCCATACTTTGTATCCATACTTTGCATTTCCTATGTAATACTAGCTTGTGATTCCAGCAAATCACACCAAACTACTGAGGTATCTATGCATTGTCATGACCTGACATCTGAGAGACCTTGGGATAGTTTTCTGTAATCTGATTGTGGAAGATTGTCTTTCAAGAGAGGTAGTGCACCTACGCACAGCCTGTGTTGAGAAGTGCATAAAAACACCATCAACAAGAATTAGAGGGGGAAGGAGAGAGAGGTAGAGAGGAATAAGTGAGAGAGAGAGAGAAGTAGAGAGGGAAGGAGAGAGTGAGCAAGAAATAGGTGGGATGGAGGGAGGGATAGGTAGAGAGGGATATGTGATATAGAGAGAAATAAAGAGGGAAGGAGAGAGCGAGAGGGATAGAGAAGGGGGGAGGGAGGGAGGAAGGTAGAGTTAGAGAGGGATAGGTGAGATAGATCATTGCTTTCTTCATGATGTCCACTATTTTTCACGGCCGTAAATAATGTGGGTTCGGCCTATCGGCGTAAGTATTGCACCTTATTGAGGTGCAAGTGCTAGTTTATATTAAATATTAATCTATGTTATGCACTATTTTGCAACACCCCCTTTAGTGCTAACATAAAAAATTGTATTATATCATTGCATCCATTCCTCTTAGCATCAAACCAACCTCTAATGGAGTAAGAGGGAATTTTCCATCCATCCTAATTGCACAATTCCTAATAACATGACCAGTTCTATTAAATTTTCCCCTCCAATCTCTTTCATGTGCATCAAATCCATTTCTTGATTTTCTTCCTTCCCTCCATCATAGACACAAGAGAAGGCTATCATATCCTCCTCAAATCAAAGGTGCAAGAAAATGTACTTTCCACTACTATTGGAGTTGTGCTCAATCATACGGTCCACCAATTTATCAACAAAAGAAGAAATAGGGTTGGAAAACCTTAATGCTTCATAATCAACCAGACACCTTAGATTTTGAACCCTTAGTGGAAATTTAGGAGACAATAAATTTGAAAATGGAGAAATACATATGACTCCAATGGGAAACTAATAAAAATTAACATCTGAGTTATAGGAGATTGGCGAATAGAGAACACAACTTTGAAGACCTTGAATATATTATATTTGTAGTGGCACTCTAATATCTGGCTACGATGATGGAAACTATGGAACAGAATAAAAATGACATCCATAGAAATAGTCAGAGGCATTGAATGGAGTCCAACACTTCAATATGAATTGCATTCATTATAAGGAACATCTAAATTTTTCAAAACTCTATTAGTTTCTCTAATATAAACACACTTTTGTAATAGATTGGGGATTGGGGAGTCCAACAAGAGTGTCACCGATGATGGTGTATTTAGATGTCTTTTAGATGAAGTTCTTACGTTGATTGGTAGATAGGTCAAGGGGAATGACTTGGTCATGTAAGTAGTCATAAATATCTTGATACTAAGGGGAGTTAGGAACAACAAGTTCACACACCATCTCAAACTCAAGAATATCAAATGTGGGAATCAATAGCTATTCCACTAAGAACTTGTATTGCAACACATTATCTGGAAATACCCAAGAGAGGACCAATTGTTTCCATTGCATTTTTTACCTTGTTTTGGATTTGAGGGGCCTACCAAAAGATGTTGTAAAGTACTACTTGAAATTTTCATCCATCTATTTATAAGAGGTTGTTATCATGGAATCTAGCAGCGCTCGTTCCACAGATAACCCACCTACGAAACTTGTCTGTTTCCTAGGATTCGTGAAGTTCAAGCACGCATAACGAAGTGATTTTCAAGCCACCTAAAAATGTGTTCCCAATCCTCGAATAGTCAATTCAAGCAGTCCCCCATGTTCGCCTCACGAAGACCTTCAAAACGAGATCTTTCACGAAGTTTCACTATTCATACTTAGCAAATTGCGAAAAATGTAGTGGCACTAAAAAAGTGTGCTCCTGCCCTGAAGCCAAAATTGGCTAAGTCTGGAAAGTGCAAGGGCGCTAAAATTTAGTGCCCCTGCATGCAGTGAAATTGCCAAAAAATGTAATAGTGCTAAATTTTAGCGCCATTACATTTTTCTTCAACACTTAAACTTTTTCATGGCTCTGGCTCGTTTCTTCATGTTTTCGCATTTTTCGTCAATCGTGCCACTTTTCATGCCGAAATTTATTGCTCGACCTAAGTTAGGTTTTTAATTTTCATTTTCACTTAAGTGAATGAATTCGCCATTTTAGTTGTTTATATTTTCATGTTCTTTTATTCCTCTTGCTGTGCGAGTTTGCTTCTCAACTGTAAATCACATTTTTGAAGATTTTCGCCATTCTTTCTTTAGCAAGCTTCACGTTTTGGTTCTGGTAAGTCGTTTTTGTCTTGTCTTCTTCCATTTTTATATATTCTTGTTTTTGTATATGTGTTTTTCTACATATTCTTTTCCACGTTTCTTACATCACAACCCCGCGCGTTTTTGTTTCTGTTTTCCTCCATTTCGTGTCTTCTCTTTTCCATTCACATTTTTCTTCTCCTCACGCAATGGAACCCTCACTCATCATTTTGAATGAATTATTCTTCTCCATTCGCATTTTTCTTTCCAACGCACATTCCTTCTCTCCATTCATGTTTTACCTTCACGTTTTCTATTCATTGTTTGTCTTCATCACGTAAAGAATGGTGAGCTTTTGTTTCCTTACGCATTTGAACCCTACGTGTTTCTTTCCATACTCTTCCCTTGCGTTTCTTTCCCCATTCTCCTCAATGCGCGATGTTCTTTGAGAACTTGTATTTATCCAATGCGTTTGTGTTGAAATCTCTTTGTCTCCCTCTCTATGCGTTTTGGTGTGAACATTGGAAAGATCTATCATTGTGAAAGAGAAAACCTTTGAGTGCATATGAAATCAGATGGAAACAAGTTCAAAATTTTTCATGTTTCAAACAAATTGCCTTTTCCAAGCATGAGCGCCCTCGCCATTCATTCTTACATTTACATTTTCAAAATTGTCAAGAAAATGCTAAAGCGCTGAATTTTAGCACTATGACATTTTGAAAATGTCAAAAAATGCCTAACACTGAAAGTGTAAGGGCGCTAAAATTTAGCGCCCTTGCACCAAAAGCAATTTTCCAAGAATGTAAGGGCATTGAATTTTAGCGCCCTTACACTTTTTTTAGGCTTTCTACAATCCTTCCCAGATAAGCTTCATTTTTGACCAGTGCACTCCTGAGCCTCATTTTTCTGCATTTGTGCATCGTTTTGCATGCCTTGTCATCCGATTCGTGATTCCTCATCCTTGTGCTCATTTTGCGCTTTCCCATGTTTCCTAAAAATTGATGTTTGTTATGACTAAACAGATTGTAGTCTACTTTCAAAGATCGGAGTACCAGTTCTTTTTGATGACTGCTACTAAGCCTCCTTCTTCTTTGAAAGCAAAAAGCAAGATGAAGTACAAGATTGATCGAAGTACCAGTTCTTTTTGATGACTGCTACTAAGCCTCCTTCTTCTTCGAAAGAAAAAAGCAAGATGAAGTACAAATATCAAGGTGTCTATCCCCCAACTATGGTGCTTTCCAAAGTCAAAGAAATAAAGGATACAGAAGTTGGTCATCAAGACTTGGTTGACTTCACAAAGCTAACAGAGATGAAGCCTCTTCTTGATTCAATGAGAGTGATCGTACACAACAACCTCCACTTGGTGGTGATGTTCCCTACAGCTGCGCACAATACCAAGTGTGTTCTTCAAGTTGCATCTCATTACATCAGAGAAAGCAGAAGTGTGATTGACTCTTTCGGGCATGAGATTCTGAGACTTGACCCTGATTTCTTTGACATTGTCTTCAAAGTCCCTCATATGGAGAAATATATTGACATCTCTATATCAAAATCACAGGAGATCTTCAATGTAGATCCCAATAAAGCTAAATAGTTGATAAACACTCAATGGTTCAAGAAGCCTAGATCATCTGTTTCTAGATGGCCGAAATGACTCTTGAGAAGTGACTTCAAAGATGACATCAAGGATATGATCACGTTTCTAAGTAGAGTGAAGGGCTTGCCGGAATCATCCACCTTTCACAATTGGATGCATGAATACATCAGGATCATAAGAAGGCAGAAGGTGCATATCGACTGGGGCAAACAAATCAGTGATGAGATACTCGAGTAGTTGATCAATGCTCCTTCTACATTGAAGTTCTACATGACTTCTTACCTGGTGTACGCAGCAACTGTGATGAGACAATTCCCAGGTCTATCTACAAAAGGGAATCAGATGATGGTGCCTGTGTACAGATATTTCTACCAATTAGAGTTAAAGGAGAGCTTTCATCATTTCAGACGGGTCACTGATGCTTTCTTTGCGCCTTTACTCTTCAACTTTGATCCAGCTTTGGAGAGAAGAAGAGTATCTAATGAGGCTTATAAGGTGGTAAGTAAAGTTGGATGTATTTTTCTCTAATTCCCAATGTTTACTTACTTGAGAGTAGGCTGTTACACTGGTTGTTCCTACATGCTACCACGTTATCCTTCGGATAAGTGGATTCTCATGGAAACATGCAAACAATTGATGTCAGTGCAGAAAGAACGAAGAAGCAACCACAAGCATGGATTCAAGTTCCCACTGACCATCGGTCGATATACTATCCAAACTGCATAAAAAGCTAAGCCTATCTATGCTGAAATGTAGATCATGACCATCAAAACCTACAGGTATAGGTTTGATTTCGACTACAAAGATGTCAAAAAAAAGTTGCAAAAGGGTCACCAACACAGGTACCATTTTGAGGAATCTGGGCAGATTGCAGAGATGAAGAAGCCATTCATAAAATAGACTATTGCATGTTGACTGTTCAACAAATCAGAGATCTTGGTATCGCTGACCTACCAGAGGATTTTGAGGATCCAGGTGATATCATGAACATTGTCTATGATGAGCAAGGCATTGCTAAAAGGCCGTTGCCTGCAATACAATGGTCTAGGAAAGAGGTTACCAGTATGAGAGAAAGGATGAGACCAATCCTAGCCAACACAGAAGAATGGTTACATAAACATGGTTATGCAATGAAAAGTTTAAGAACAGACTCAGAAGGAGAGGAGTCTGAAGCAGAAGCTCGCCAACAGCAAGAACTCCACGACAAAAACAAATCAGCAGCCGTTCCCACTTCTTCACGAAGAGGTCCTAGGATCAAGTTCACTGTTGGTAAGAAAGATACCCAAGCTATCCCAGAGATAGAAATCACGGAATCTCGTCCATCTCGTTCTAAGGGTAAAAATCCTATTCTAGAGGAGATAGATTTCGATGAAGAAGAAACTTCAAGCGACCAATCCACTGAAGATGAAGATTCAGCAGAAGCAGACTCCAATGCCGAAGAGGTTTCTTAAAGCAGGCAAGAGTCTGATGAAGATTCTGAAGAAGGATCTAAAGGTGACTTTGAAGGTTAACCAGATTTGGAGAGACAAGAGGGTGATCAACAGGAACCCAGGCATGATCAAGAAATAACTACTTCTCCTCCTGAGAATGTAATTGAGGAAATTCACAGAACATCATCACCCGTGAGTTCAAACGTTCCTCATACCCCTCCAGATTCAAGAACTCCTCCACCTCCTGTTCCCTCGTCACCTATCCCTACCGCATGCATTCCTGTAGCCGAGATATCCCCTATCCCTACAGCATCAACCCAGCTTGATACTCCTTCAGTGACAAGCATCCATACAGTTGATATACTGTCAAGCCCACCATCGTCCATTCCTAGCTTGTCTTTGCCAACATATGATATCACTTCTGAAAATGAATTCAATCATTTCATGAATGAGTCAATGTGTGATCAGCTCAATGTGTCAATTACAGGAGCAATGATGAAAAATACTTCTCCAATTGTCACGATACCAATGGTGAATTCAGATGTGACAATAACTTCAGAAGTGGCAATGGCGACCGAATTGACAGTAGATCCAGAAGTTCACACTTCTTTTCTTCCTCCTTGGCTAATATCTCAAGTTTCGAAGTGCAAAAAGAAAATGATTTCTCCAGAGGAGCTCGACCTTGAAGAGATAGTTCTTCCAAAAGCCAAAGGGAAGAAAAAGGCAAAGGTATACTCGAGGCTGAATGTTGATAAGTCCGGCCACAAGTACGCTGAAATTGGCATACCACCTAATCAAGAAGGTGATATCAATATTGAGGACTACACAGTAACAAAGGTCCAGCTTGGCAAGGTTACCAATGAAAGTGCAAAAGCCAATGCGCAAGTCACTTTGGATATCTTGGCAGGAAGGCTGGATAAAGTTGAGCAAGCTCGTAACATGTACAAATAGAGGGCAGAGCATTATGCCACTGTTGTAAAGCGACTTTCTGGTTCTCCAAGTAATGCACAACCACTGACAGTGGGAAATATTGAAGACCCAGCTGTCAAGAAAGCTAAGAAATTCGCCTCCAAAGGTAGGGTGTTATATGATTTTGTTGAAAAGATCATCGAACATGGATCTCAGATAATTTTGCCTGTAGATGAGAAAACTACCATTTTGGCCAAGCTCACCACAGAGCTTGATAAAGAAAAGAGTGTACTTTCCCAGGAGCGCAGAGACATGGAAAAGTGCCTGTTGTCATGGTCAGAAATGAAACAGGTAAAGCTCAGCAAATTGGTGGAGGTTGGGGTAATTCCTGACAAAGAAAAGTTTGTAGAGGTAAGAGAATCACTGAAACACAAAATTCAAGTGGTTCAATCTCTCACAGAAGATCTTCACCAAATATAGGAAGATGTCGACGAGCATCGCAACATTCTTGACAAAAGTATTAGAGAGTTGCCTGGTCAACTTCTTGAGGAAAATCGTATCTTCCTGCCGGCCATAGAAATATCCCTGATCTTCAAGGAAGCCATCATGAATTTGATTGATAGTTCAGACTTCTCAGAAGCTTCACTGAACATCATTTGTGATACAAGGCTTACATTGGACAACCTGAAGATGCATCTTGACAGGTGCAAGAAGGTTTACTCATCTGCCATGAGATCGATCATGAGAATTCACACCATTGTGGATTACACCGTTTGTCTAGATGAGAAGTTTGTGCAGGAGACTAGGAGGAAATTTGAAGACTTCCGCACCCAATGCAAAGAAACGTGAAGCAGCCCCCTATTCTCCAGTGTTAGACATTTCCGGTGCATCCCATTATGCATCTTGTAAATATTTCTCGACATTTTTGAATGTCATTTTGTAAATTGTAATTACACCAAATCCAAAGATGTAATATTTTCAAAATAAATTACACTTTGACTTTGGTCAAAGTTAGGTGAGATCTCCTAAAATTGCTCACCTAACTTTCCCTGATTTTCTCAATCTCTTTCCTTCTTTTGCTCATCCCTCTTTCTATATAATGTGAGGGATTTTCATTGTAAATTATCCTTTAGTGTTTTGCAACGAAGTGCTGCCTTTTTGAAACAAATTTGTGAAACTTTGCGTTCATGCTTTGTGAATGAGATTCAATTAATAAAGAAAAGGATTGCAAGCCAAACTTTGCGTTGGATTCGATACTTTTGTGAGTTGATCTTATTTGGTAGTGATTAGTTTGAAGAATCTGAAGGACTCTAAGTAGTTGATGTAAACTTTGTGTTACATTTGTTATTTAGATTGCATTTGTATTTCTTTTATCATTGGTTGAATGATCTACAAGACTTTGTGCTTGTAATCATTCATGCTCTTGCATGTTCTGGTTGAGTTATCTACAAGACTTTGTGCTTGTAATTATTCATACTCTTGGATACTTTGTCAAAAGATCTACAAGACTTTGTGCTTGTAATCGTTCATGTTGTTCGAAGAATTGTTGAGTCTAAGAAGACTTTGTGCTTCTAACGTAGCAAACGGTACGTCCACACAGATCCAACACTGATAAAGCTACAAAATGACTTTGTGCCTTCGTGAGCTTTCCCTTTTTAATTTATTTGTTTGCTATTTAATCACTTCTGGTATCTCTATGCTTCTCTTTGATGAGATAGAGATATTGGTATTACTGCTAGTTGTTCGTTTCAAGTTATCAAGAATTTTGAACTTTCAACGGTGAAGCATTGTAAACATCTTCTCTGAAAAAAGAGAGAAGTATGAATGTAACACACCCCCCCCACTATGTAGTTTTCGTGTACATTTTGTAATTACTTGTTTGATTTACTATCACTTCTGTTAGCAGTAAGAAGGGTGCCTCCCCTTTCTGAGAGGAGAGATTCACATCTCACATAGCTGTGGCTGAAGTCCAAGTTGTGTAATCTATCGAAAGCTGATTACATAATTTTCACCCAACAATTTTTTGGCGACTCTACTAGGGAACCTACATACCCAATCTGAGCCTCACGCTTCGGATTGAAGTAGATAAGTTTCATTTTTCTTGTTGTTCTTTTGTATATTGTTAACTCTGTAACACCCTTTGTATTCAGATCTACATTCTGGCGGACCGAATATATACAAGAGGATTGAGGGCTCAAGGAATAATAGATCCATTCTTTGAAGAGTTGTTGCAACGTGACTTTCCATTTACTCTTCCACGAGCAAGGTCACCACTACAGCAGGCTATAAGCTTCCCTCCACGTAGCCAAAGATCTCCGATCCCAAGTGTTTGGTCAGTTTATCATAGACGTCCTGTTCAAGTACCTGTTGTGCAACCAGTCATGGCTGCACCACCTGCAGGACCATGGGGAAATGCTTTTGGTCCCCTCCGTTTGACTCCACCTTTACACGAACTACCACGTGTATCTAGGAAGCATCTTCTGGAATTTCAAGGTGATGGCAAACAACACCCCGATGAGCACATATCCACATTCTACATAGTATGCGGCATTCTTGGCATTGAACACGAAGATGTTTCAGTAAGATTGCTCATTGAATCCCTTCAAGGGGTTGCAGCCGAATGGTTCTTTACCCTTCCCAATGCTTCCATCACCAATTGGGCCACTCTTCGCAATAAATTTAAAGAAATATTTAAGCCTACTGAAGATTCACATGCTCTATTGGAGCAACTCACCACCATGCGTAAAGAAGCTCATGAGCCTATGTGTGAGTTTGTGGTGAAGTTCAATAAGTTGGTGACACGGATCCCAAATGATGCAAGACCAACGGATCATAACCTGAAATTCTTCTTCATCAACACTTAATTGCCTAAGGTAAGTTTTTACTTATGTAGGGAAAATCTGGCTAACATTGAAGCAGCCCAGCAATTGGCTACCAATCTGGAGGATGACATGATCCTTGCTGGAGAAATCAAGACGGGGACTAATGGAAATAAGAGGATGCAAGCCTCAGGATCTTCAGCATCCAATGTTAGTACTCCTACTACCAATTCAAATTTTACAGATCCCATGCTCCAAAGGTTGGAAAATGTAGTTTTGTCTCTTAAGAAGCAAGTGTCGAACAACAACAATGGTAACAACTACAAAGATGTCCCTAGGAGGACTTTCCCTAATTATGCTGGTAACAAAAATTAGAATCGTCTCCCAGCACCTCCAGGATGACTTGCTCTTGAAGCCCCGCCTGCTAACAATGCTGCTGGGTACTATGAGACTGAACAAGATGATTATGCTCAGCTCGAATATCCTAAAGAAGAAAATGTTGATCTCTTCCAAGAAGAAGAAATTGAATCGGCTGGCGACTCCAAGATTAGCTATCTACAAATGATGGAAGAAGAAGAAGAAGACGACTTGGTGACTGATGCTTATGCTATTTTTACGCAGCATCAACAAAATCAACTTGACAAAGCTCAAGCTGCTACTATTCCAGAAAAGGAAAAGCCACCCATAACGATTGCCAAAAGAGGATCTCCCGTCCCTTGGCAACCTAAGAAAGCAGCAAATCCACAAGTAAGTGCACCTTGTTCTTCTTCGTCAACTCCCGTTATTCCTAAAGCTAATCCTCCCATTCCAAAGACCAGTGTGCCTTTTGTGAAACCAATCAGCGAAGTTACGACTTCCAACCTACAAAGTTCTTTCCAGGCTTTCAACATCATTGACCATGCCAAGAAAACCAAGGTTCAAATGTCCGAGGCTGAATACCTCAAAGCCAACCCCGACCAATTTGACAGGCTTGTCAAGTTTGTAAATGATAAAAAGATCTCCCCAAGTCAGGATACTCCTCCTGACATCCCAGTTACTCCTAAACCCAAAGTATCATAGAGTAACCTCGTATCTAATCCTCCAACTACTTCTGGATGCATTGATCCATTTTTCATCTCCCTACTTGTAAATGGTTTCAAGCTAAGTAACTGTGTCATAGACTCTGGCACGTCTAACAATGTAATTCCTACCAAGGTAGCTACTGTGTTAGGCCTTGAAATGACCAAAACCTTCAGCTGTTGCTTTTCCATGGAGAATAAACAAGTGCCATTGATAGGTCAGATCAAAGATGCACAATATGCATTTGTTGCATACCCAGAGAAGAAAATAAAGATGACGGTCCTCGTGGCCGATGTACCAGCTTCCTACGGTATCCTCCTCAAACATAATTTCTACAAAGATGTTGGAGGAGAACTAAGTATGGATATGTCCGAAGCAAGAATACCAGTAAAAGGTGTGATGCAAAAGTTGATTCCTGAAAAGGAATCAAAATTCTCAGTTGTTGAGTCAGATGATCCCAGAGCTCAGATTTTATTTGAATCATCAGGCGTGGGAACTTACTACCTATAGACAAATGAGGTAGGAGAATCCTCGACTCAAAATGAGTTAGAGAAATATGATACTTCTTCAACTTCAGATGAAACATCATCAAGATATTTGTCCATCTTTGACCATGAATCTTTGTCAGATGATGAAGTTTTGGACTTCGACACTGTTCCAGTTGGTGATCCCAACGGTGTCTGGTTACTCGAATTTGATGGTAGCTGCTCCTCGACCGGCTCCGGAGTAGGAATGGTTTTCATCTCACCATCAGGAAATTTTTTCCCTTTCTCCTTCAAGCTGTAGTTTGACAACACCAATAACACCACCGAGTATGAAGCCCTGTTGCTGGGAATGCAAGTTGCGTTGAAAAAAGGTATAAAAAATCTTCATGCACAAGGTGATGCCGAGTTGATAGTATGTCAAGTAAGAAATCTCTATCAAACAAAGAATGAGAGACTTAGGTATTATCATAATCTAGTATGGGATTCCATTGAGGAATTTGAAGCTTTTGATATCTCTGTTGTTCCCAAAGAATATAATACTAGAGGTGATTCCCTCGCAATCTCCGCCATGCTCTTGGTACCACACAAAGATTTTCAAGGTTCTACTTACACCATAGAGTTGGTTTTCCACCCAAGTGTACCTGACAATTTAGAGAAATGGCAGATCTTCAATGACGACCATCAAATTATCGCCTTTCTTGAGAAAGCAAACAATTTTGATGAGTTGTACTTTGAGGGCAGCGATTCTCCACTTCGAGAATCCATATCCGATATGGATCCTATTACAGGCGAGGAATATCTGCAACTCAAAGGGAATAAGATCCCTAAAGGATTGGTATCCTTGGAGAAGCTTTTTGATAAGCATGATCACCGCGTGAAGAAGCAACTCTCATATTCTGACTCGTCTAATGAAATTGAACAGATAAATTTAGGAACTGAGGCCAGTCCTAAGATGGTCAACATTGGCAAATGTTGCACTGCCGAAGAAAGAAGACAGTTTGCTCATCTACTATAGGAGTACATTGATGTCTTGGCATATTCATATGATGATCTAAAATCATTTCGGCCTAAAGAAGTGCAACATGACATTCCTCTCAAGGTTGGAGCTTTGCCTTACAAACAAAAGCAGAGGCAGTACAATCCCAAGATCTCTGGAACGATTTTGGTGGAAGTTCAAAAGATGCTAAATGCATGGATAATATTCCCTATCCATCATTCAATGTGGATAGCCAATATCGTCCCCGTTCATAAGAAGAATGGTGAAATCCACACTTGTGTAGATTTCAGAAATCTAAATCAATTGTCTCTCAAAGACAATTACCCACTTCCAGTGATGGATCAAGTTCTACAAAATGTAACTGGATCTGAGATGCTCTCCATGCTAGATAGATTTTCCGGTTATAATCAAATTGAAGTGAATTCAAGTGACCAACACAAAACTGCTTTGACAATGCCTTGGGGAACCTTAGCGTATCGTAGGATGTCGTTTGGTTTGATCAACACCGGCGCTACATTCCAATGTGCCATGGATCTTGCTTTCTGTGACGTGATGAGTAAGTTCATTGTGGTGTACCTTGATGATCTTATGGTGTTCTCTAAGTAATGCCATGAGCATTTCTATCATTTGAGACAAACTCTAGAGAGATACCGTCAGCACGACATTTCCCTCAATCCAAAAAAGTCAACTTTTGGGGTGACAGAAGGTAAACTTCTTGGTCACGTAGTATCTGCTGAAGGAATCAAGATTGACTCAGAAAGAGTCAATGGAATCAAGTCCCTTGCTTTACCGTCAAGCAAGAAAGTCGTTCATTCCTTTTTCAGCAAGGTAAACTTCTTAAGGAGGTTTCTTCCAGACTTTGCTGAAAAGACTCATCACATTGTGAACATGATGAAGGGTAATGCCACGTTTCATTGGACGACAGAAGGCAAAGCAGCGTTCAATGACATCAAGGAGGCCATTGCTCATGCGCCTGTGTTGGTTTTCCCTAACTACACTAAAGATTTTGTGATGTATAGTTATGCTTCCGAGCATACGCTATCAGCAATTTTGGTGCAGGAAAATGATGAGGGTTTTGAATCCCCCATTGTATTCATGAGTTGCCCTCTAAAGAATTACGAGTTGAAATATTCTCAGAAGGAAAAGCACGCTTTTTCAGTTGTAAAAGTCGTCAAGCATTTCCGGTTCTACATTTTAGGCAGTCATGTCAAAGTTCTTGTTCCAGATTCGACTGTCAAGTCTATCCTCACACAACAGGAATTTGGAACAAAAAGAGGAAACTGGATTGCCAAGATTCAGGAATATGATCTAGAGATAAAGCCTACTAAGCTGATACATGGACGTGGTCTTTGTCAGCTCATTACAGAAAACAATCCAGATGAAGAAATTTCAGACGAAGAGGAGGTCGATCTTAGTACACTTCCAATGGTACTATTTGTTAGCACCACCAATGAATGGTATTCCAACATCGCTCACTTCCTGACATACGGAGAATGTCCCAATCACTTGACTCTGAAAGAAAAAAGGAACGTCAAGCTGAAGTCAGCTAGTTTCGTCTTGTGGGATAGCGGCTTGTATAAGCGTGCGATGGATGGGACATTTCTCAGGTGTGTTGATAAAGAACAATAGCAAAAGTTGCTGAAATCTTATCATGATTTTGCATGTGGTGGACATTTCTCAGTGCTAGTAACTGCTCACAAAATCCTGAGAGCAAAGTATTACTAGCCTACACTTTTTTAGGACGCGTACTCTTGGGTGCGTAAGTGTGAATTGTGCCAACAGTTTGTCGGCCGTCCAAAATTGGCATCTTTGCCGTTAAAACCTGTCGTGATTGATGAACCTTTCCAGTAATGGGGCATTGATTTCATAGGTGTAGTTAATCCATCGTCAAGTGCTGGACATATCTACATCTTCACTACTACAGATTATTTCACCAAATGGGTGGAAGCAATACCTACCAAGCGTGCTACTTCAGAAGTAGTGTGCAATTTCTTAAAAGAAAATATTATTTCCAGGTTTGGTGTGCCGAACAAGATTGTTGCAGACAATGCTTCTGCTTTCTCATCAAGTGAAATCATGGAGTTTTGTTTCGAACATGGTATAACTTTGTCACATTCTTCTGACTATTATCCGCAGGGTAATGGTCAAGCGGAATCTAGTAACAAGAATTTGGCAACTATAATCTGCAAGCTGGTGGACGAGAATCAACGTTTGTGGCACAAGGCTTTGTTTGATGCTTTGTGGGTAGACAGGATAACTCCAAAGCGAGAAATCGACATGTCTCTTTTTCAGCTCTTGTACGGGTTGAATGCTGAGATTCCTATAACCTTGGAACTACCATCCCTCAAGTTGGCTAAGGCCATTGAGGATGAGACGTTTGACAATTCTGTTGACAAGTGCATCATGTATCTCTCTGAATTGGAAGAGAATCGAGTTTATGTGGCTAACCGCATTGCGGAACACTAGGATCAAGTGAAGAACTTTTTTGACAAAAAGGCTAAGTCTCAAGAATTTCAAGTTGGTGATCTTGTACTCTTGTGGGACAAACGAAGAGAGCCAAAAGGTATGCACGGGAAATTTGACTCACTATGGACTAGACCTTTCCAAATACATCAGTTGCATGGTGAAAATAGTTTCTTGTTAGCATACAGAGATGGAACGCCATTTTCCCTTCCTCACAGTGGGAAACATCTCAAGCACTTTACGCAGTAAAGAAGTCGGCGTTGGTATGTAAATACTTTTTATTTTTAAGTCCTTTTGAGTCTTTGCGTTTTGTTTTTGTCATCGTCGTCACCTGACTCCAAGCCCAATGGATGGATAAAGGCACTTGAATTCTGGATTTCTTCTCCCTTTGTTCTTTTCAAAAGAACAATCGAAGGAAGATCCCCAGCAGGAGCTAGCTATTATCACGGAATCTAGCAGCGCTCATTCCACGAATAACCCCCCTATGAAACTTGTATGTTTCCTAGGACTCATGAAGTTCAAGCACGCATAACGAAGTTATTTTCAAGCCACCTCGAAATGCATTCCCAAGCCTTGAATATTCAATTCAAGCATTCCCCCATGTTCGCCTCACAAAGACCTTCAAAACAAGATCTTTCGCGAAGTTTCACTGTTCATACTTAGCAAATTGCGAAAAATGTAGTGGCACTGAAAAAGTGCACTCCTGACCTGAAGCCAAAATTGGCTAAGTCTAGAAAGTGCAAGGGCGCTAAAATTTAGAGCCCTTGCATGCAGTGAAATTGCCAAAAAATGTAATAGTGCTAAATTTTAGTGCCATTACATTTTTCTTCAACACTTAAACTTTTTCATGGCTCTGGCACGTTTCTTCATGTTTTTCGCGTTTTTCATCAATCGTGCCACTTTTCGTGCCTAAATTTATTGCTCGACTTGAGTTAGGTTTTTAATTTTCATTTTCACTTAAGCGAATGAATTCACCATTTTAGTTGTTTATATTTTCATGTTCTTTTATTCCTCTTGCTGTGCGAGTTTGCTTCTCAACTATAAATCGAGTTTTTGAATATTTTCGCCATTCTTTCTTCAGCAACCTTCACGTTTTGGTTCTGGTAAGTCATTTTTGTCTTGTCTTCTTCCATTTTTATACATTCTTGTTTTTGTATATGCGTTTTGTATATGTGTTTTTCTACATATTCTTTTCCACATTTTTTTACATCACAACCCCACGCGTTTTTCTTTCTGTTTTCCTCCATTTCATGTCTTCTCTTTTCCATTCGCGTTTTTCTTCTCCTCACACAATGGAACCCTCACTCACCATTTTGAATGCATTGTTCTTCTCCATTCGTGTTTTTCTTTCCAACGCACATTCCTTCTCTCCATTCGTGTTTTACCTTCGCGTTTTCTATTCATTGTTTATCTTCATCGTGTAAAGAATGGTGAGCTTTTATTTCCTTACGCATTGGAACCCTATGCATTTCTTTCCATACTATTCCCTTGCGTTTCTTTCCCCATTCTCCTCAATGCGTGATGTTCTTTGAGAACTTGTATTTATCTAATGCGTTTGTGTTGAAATCTCTTTGTCTCCCTCTCTATGCATTTTGGTGTGAACATTGGAAAGATCTATCATTGTGAAAGAGAAAACCTTTGAGTGCGTATGAAATGGGATGGAAACAAGTTCAAAAGTTTTCATGTTTCAAACAAATTGCCTTTTCCAAGCATGAGCGCCCTCGCCATTCATTCTTACATTTACATTTTCAAAATTGTCAAGAAAATGCTAAAGCACTAAATTTTAGCACTGTGACATTTTGAAAATGTCAAAAAATGCCTAACACTGACAGTGTAAGGGCGCTAAAATTTAGCACCCTTGCACCAAAAGTAATTTTCCAAGAATGTAAGGGCGCTGAATTTTAGCGCCCTTACACTTTTTTCATGCTTTCTCCAATCCTTCCCAGATAAGCTTCATTTTTTACCAGTCCACTCTTGAGCCTCATTTTTTTGCATTTGTGCATCATTTTGCGTGCCTCATCATCTGCTTGATAATTCCCCATCCTTGTGCTCATTTTGCGCTTTCCCATGTTTCCTAACAATTGATGTTTGTTCTGACTAAATAGATTGCAGTCTACTTTCAAAGATCGTCAAGTCAAGATTGATCGGATTACCAGTTCTTTTTGATGACTGCTACTAAGCCTTCTTCTTCTTCGAAAGAAAAAGGCAAGATGAAGTACAAATATCAAGGTGTCTATCCGCCAACTATGGTGCTTTCCAAAATTGAAGAAATAGAGGATACAAAAGTTGGTCATCAAGACTTGGTTGACTTCACAAAGCTAACAGAGACGAAGCCTCTTCCTGATTCAATGAGAGCGATCGTACACAACAACCTCTACTTGGTGGTGATGTTCCCTACAACTGCGCACAATACCGAGTTTGTTCTTCAAGTTGCATCTCATTACATCAGAGAAAGCAGAAGTGTGATCGACTCTTCCAGGCACGAGATTCTGAGACTCAACCCCGATTTCTTTGAGATTGTCTTCAAAGTCCCTCATATGGAGAAATATATTGACATCTCTCTATCAAAAGCGCAGGAGATCTTCGATGTGGATCCCAATAAAGATAAATAGTTGATAAACACTCAATGGCTCAAGAAGCCTAGATCATCTATTTCTAGATGGCCGAAACGACTCCTGAGAAGTGACTTCAAAGATGACGTGAAGGATATGATCACATTTCTAAGCAGAGTGAAGGGCTTACCGGAATCATCCACCTTTCACGATTGGATGTATGAATACATCAGGATCATAAGAAGGCAGAAGGTGCATATCGACTGGGGCAAACAAATCAGTGATGAGATACACGAGCAGTTCATCAATGCTCCTTCTACATTGAAGTTCTACATGACTTCTTACCTGGTGTATGCAGCAGCTGTGATGAGACAATTCCTAGGTCTATCTACAAAAGGGAATCGGATGATGGTACATGTGTACAGATATTTCTACCAATTAGAGCTAAAGGAGAGCTTTCATCATTTCAAATGGGTCACTGATGCTTTCTTTGCGCCTTTACTCTTCAACTTTGATCCAACTTTGGAGAGAAGAAGAGTATCTGATGAGGCTTATAAGGTGGTAAGTAAAGTTGGATGCATTTTTCTCCAATTCCCAACTTTTTCTTACTTGAGAGTAGGTTGTTACACTGGTTGTCCCTACATGCTACCACGTTATCCTTCGGATAAGTGGATTCTCATGGAAACATGCAGATAGTTGATGTCAGTGCAGAAAGAATGAAGAAGCAACCACAAGCGTGGATTCAAGTTCCCACTGACCATCAACCGATATACTATCCAAACTACACAAAAAGATAAGTCTGTCTATGCTAAAATGCAGATCATGACCATCAAAACCTATAGGTATAGGTTTGATTTCGACTATTGAGATGTCAGAAAAAAGTTGCAAAAGGGTCACCAACACAGGTACCATTTTGAGGACATCTGGACAGATGGTAGAGATGAAGAAGCCATTCGTAAAATGGAATATTGCAGGTTGACTGTTCAACAAATCAGAGATCTTAGTATCGCTGACCTACTAGAGGACTTTGAGGATCCAAGTGATATCATGAACGCTGTCTATGATGAGCAAGGCATTGCTAAAAGGCCGTTGCCTGCAATACAATGGTCTAGGAAAGAGGTTACCAGTATGAGAGAAAGGCTGAGACCAATCCTAGCCAACATAGAAGAATGGTTACATAAACATGGTTATGCAATGAAAAGTTTCAGAACAGACTCAGAAGGAGAGGAGTCTGAAGCAGAAGCTCGTTAACAGCAAGAACTCCGCGACAAAAACAAATCAGCGGCCATTCCCACTTCTTCGCGAAGAGGTCCTAGGATGATGTTCACTGTTGGTAAGAAAGATACCCAAGCTATCCAAGAGATAGAAATCATGGAATCTCATCCATCTCGTTCTAAGGGTAAAAATCCTATTCTAGAGGAGATAGATTTCGATGAAGAAGGAACTTCAAGCGACCAATCCATTGAAGATGAAGATTCAGCAGAAGCAGACTCCGATGCCGAAGAGGTTTCTGAAAGCGGGCAAGAGTCTGATGAAGATTCTGAAGAAGGATCTGAAGGTGACTTTGAAGGTGAACCAGATTTGGAGAGACAAGAGGGTGATCAACAGGAACCTGGGCATGATCAAGAAATAACTACTTCTCCTCCTGAGAATGTAATTAAGGAAATTCACAGAACATCATTGCCCGTGACTTCAAACATTCCTCATACCCCTCCAAATTCAAGAACTCCTCCACCTCTTGTTCCCTCATCACCTATCCCTACCACATGCATTCCTACAGCTGAGATATCCCCTATCCCTACAGCATAAACCCAGATTGATACTCCTTCAGTGACAAGCATCCATACGGTTGATATACTGTCAAGCCCACCATCATCCATTCCTAGCTTGTCTTCGCCAACATATGATATCACTTCTGAAAATTAATTTAATCATTTCATGAATGAGTCAATGTGTGATCAGCTCAATGTGTCAACTACAGGAGCAGTGATGACAAATACTTCTCCAATTGTCACGATACCAATGGTGAATTCAGATGTGACAATAACTTCAGAAGTGGCAATGGCGACCGAATTGACAGTAGATCCAGAAGTTCACACTTCTTTTCTTCCTCCTTGGATAATATCTCAAGTGTCAAAGTGCAAAAAGAAAATGATTTCTCCAGAGGAGCTCGACCTTGAAGAGATAGTTCTTCCAAAAGCCAAAGGGAAGAAAAAGGCAAAGGTATACTCGAGGCTGAATGTTGATAAGTCCGGCCACAAGTACGCTGAAATTGGCATACCACCTAATCAAGAAGGTGATGTCAATATGGAGGACTACACAGTAACAAAGGTCCAGCTTGGCAAGGTTACCAACGAAAGTGCAAAAGCCGATGCGCAAGTCACTTTGGATATCTTGGCAGGAAGGCTAGATAAAGTTGAGCAAGCTCGCAACATGTACAAACAGAGGGCAGAGCATTATGCCACTGTTGTAAAGAGACTTTCTGGTTCTCCAAGTAATGCACAACCACTGACAGTGGTAAATATTGAAGACCTAGCTGTCAAGAAAGCTGAGAAATTTGCCTCCAAAGGCAAGGTTTATATGATTTTGTTGAAAAGATCATCGAACATGGATCTCAGATAATTTTGGCTATGGATGAGAAAACTACCATGTTGGCCAAGCTCACCACAGAGCTTGATAAAGAAAATAGTGTACTTTCCCAGGAGCGCAGAGACATGGAAAAGTGCCTGTTGTCATGGTCGGAAATGAAACAGGTAAAGCTCAGCAAATTGGTGGAGGTTGGGGTAATTCCTGACAAAGAAAAGTTTGTAGAGGTAAGAGAATCACTGAAACACAGAATTCAAGTGGTTCAATCTCTCATAGAAGATCTTCACCAAATACAGGAAGATGTCGACGGGCATCGCAACATTCTTGACAAAAGTATTAGAGAGTTGCCTGGTCAACTTCTTGAGGAAAATCGTATCTTCCTGCCGGCCACAGAAATATCCCTGATCTTCAAGGAAGCCATCATGAATTTGATTGACAGTTCAGACTTCTCAGAAGCTTCGCTAAACATTTGTGATACAAGGCTTACATTGGACAACCTGAAGACACATCTTGACAGGTGCAAGAAGGTTCACTCATCTGCCATGAGATCGATCACGAGAATTCACACCATTGTGGATTACACCGTTGGTCCAGATGAGAAGTTTGTGCAGGAGACTAGGAGGAAATTTGAAGACTTCCGCGCCCAATGCAAAGAAACGTGAAGCAGCCCCCTATTCTCCAGTGTTAGACATTTCCGGTGCATCCCATTATGCATCTTGTAAATATTTCTCGACATTTTTGAATGTCATTTTGTAAATTGTAATTACACCAAATCCAAAGATGTAATATTTTCAAAATAAATTACACTTTGACTTTGGTCAAAGTTAGGTGAGATCTCCTAAAATTTCTCACCTAACTTTCCCTGATTTTCTCAATCTCTTTCCTTCTTTTGCTCATCCCTCTTTCTATATAATGTGAGGGATTTTCATTGTAAATTATCCTTTAGTGTTTTGCAATGAAGTGCTGCCCTTTTTCAAACAAATTTTTGAAACTTTGCATTCATGCTTTGTGAATGAGATTCGATTAATAAAGAAAAGGATTGCAAGCTAAACTTTGTGTTGGGTTCGATAATTTTGTGAGTTGATCTTATTTGGTAGTGATTAGTTTGAAGAATCTGAAGGACTCTAAGTAGTTGATGTAAACTTTGTGTTACATTTGTTATTTAGATTGCATTTGTATTTCTTTTATCATTGGTTGAATGATCTACAAGACTTTGTGCTTGTAATCATTCATGCTCTTACATGTTCTAGTTGAGTGATCTACAAGACTTTGTGCTTGTAATTATTCATACTCTTGGATACTTTGTCGAAAGATCTACAAGACTTTGTGCTTGTAATTGTTCATGTTATTGGATACTTTTTGTTGAATGATCTACAAGACTTTGTGCTTGTAATTGTTCATGTTGTTCGAAGAATTGTTGTGTCTAGGAAGATTTTGTGCTTCTAACGTAGCAAACGGTACGTCCACACATATCCAACACTGATAAAACTACGGAACGACTTTGTGCCTTTGTGAGCTTTCCCTTTTTAATTTATTTGTTTGTTATTTAATCACTTCTGGTATCTCTACGCTTCGCTTTGACGAGATAGAGATAATTGTATTACTGCTAGTTGTTCATTTCAAGTTATCAAGAATTCCGAACTTTCAACGGTGAAGCATTGTAAACATCTTCTCTGAAAAAAGAGAGAAGTATGAATGTAACACACCCCCCCCACTCCATAGTTTTTGTTTACATTTTGTAATTATTTGTTTGATTTACTATCGCTTCTGTTAGCAGTAAGAAGGGCACCTCCCCTTTCCGAGAGGAGAGATTCACATCTCACATAGCTGTGGCTGAAGTCCAAGTTGTGTAATCTATCGAAAGTTGATTACATAATTTTCACCCAACATAGGTGAGCTTCTCATCCTTTGTGTCATAGTCATCATTGACTTGTTAGATTACCAATTATGAGTCACCATACACCTGAAGTATTTTTATCTTCCATTTGATGGTCATGCAAAGTCCTGTGAATAGAACCTCATACTCTGCTATGTTGTTGGTGCAAGAAAAAGTAATTCAGAATGACTTGGGTATGGTATCTCCTTGGGTTGTAGCAAACAATACACCTTATCCTAAACCATGACTTGTGTTAGATCTATTCAAATATAATTTACATGTTGTGGATGTGTCTAGTGTGAATATAGACTCATCGGGGAAGTCTGAAACCAATGGATGATCTGCCTTGGTGGGTACATCTGCGAGTTGATCAGCGATTACATGTCCTATTTCTTTTTGTTCAACATACTGAATGTCATATTGACTTAGTATCATAACCCATTTAGCTAACTGCCCCGTCAAACTTGCTTTGCTGAGAAGATATTTTAATGGATCTATCTTGGCTACAAGTGTTTCTTGACGGTTCAACATGTAATGCCTAAGTATTTGAGTGGTGAAAACCACCACAAGGTAGGCATGTTTGATAGGACTATAGTTGATTTCATAACCCACCAGTGTACAACTGATATAATAGATTTTTGTTTCTCTACCTTCATCATTGTTTTGTGCAAGTAATGCCTCCAATGCTAATTTGGTTGATGATATGTATAGTAAGGTGATCCCACAATACTGGTTTACAATTTTTGGCCAAACTAGACATTGAATTGATTTTTTTTAAACAAAATCTTCACTTTCAGATAGCTATAGCAGCTAAACTATGAAGAATTTGAAGATGATGCAAACTAGTGATTTGTGACACTTTGTCTATAGATTCTAAATATTTTTTTTTCAAAAATTTTGGAATTAGATTGCACTTCTTTTTCCATCTCCTTTGAAAACTAGTTGTTAATAGTAAACACCATTTTTAAAGAGTGACGTTACTGGCTAACACAGCTTTTTTTCAATGAAGGATAAAATTCTTTCTTTTTTTTTAATTTAGATTCGTAACTAAGATATAGAGTGCATGGAATTGGTTTCATAGCATTTCATTGAATATTTTTTTCTTAATTAAGTTTCAAAGTCAAACCAGTTATAATTTAGACATAATTTATTGGCTAAAACATAACTTTGTTTGTATGTATCAATTTTATTTTATTTTTGTTGGATCAAGGACATCAATATCTAGTGCATAGATATTTTTTATATTTTTCTTTTTATAATCTGCTATTTTTCCACATGTGAAGAATAAAGAGATTGATTTTCGATGAAAAACCTACATTCACAAGAAATAAAAAATAAATATATAATAATCAAATTAAATTTATTTAAAATTATACTTTTTGGGAAGCTTATAATAAGGACTATATAATTACAAAAAATAAATTTTAAACGAACTCATTTGATCCCCCAAAAGGTAAAACAAAAGTGGTTCTTTATTAGCATTTTGATAGGTGTAAAAGAGACTCCATTATAGGTATGGTTTAAAACTAGCGAGGTTTTATCGAAGGGTGTTTGATCTAAGGTATTTTGATCAAACCCTCTTCAATTGGAATCCTTTAAATGAAAATTTTCAAGGCTTAAATATTTATATTTTTTAAAATTATGTCATTTCAACAAAAATCAGGATCTCCCAGAAAGTGTAAACCACTATTGTGGGATCACCTAGTATGAGATGTCGTCCATCAATAGGAGACATTAGGACTGGTGATGCTAATAGGTAATCCTTTATTTGTTGAAAAGCTTATTGACACCTTTATATTCACATAAATGGTACTCCTTTTCTTAGCAAGTGGTGGAATGGTTGAATTTTTTTTGTGAGTTATGCGATGAACCTTGAGATGGAATGGAGTCTACCTTTGAATGTTCATGGATGATTTATATTGTTCAATGATGACATGTCTATGATAGCTTTTACTTTAGCAGGGTTGACTTAAATGCCTCTTCTGGAACAAATGTACCCTAGGGGATTTCTTGAAATTACCCCAAATACACATTTCTTTGGATTTAGTTGTAGTTTATACTCTTCTAGCCTCTTAAAAAAAAATTCTAACACTCATAGATGATTACTTCTTGTCAATGATTTTTCTAATAGGTCATCCATGTAATCTTCCATGAGAGTGTGCATGAGGTCATAAAATATTGTAATCATGGTGCATTGGTATGTAGCCCCTACATTTTTCAATCCAAAAGGCATGTCGTTCCAATAGTATGTTCCCGAAGGACATGTGAAAGCTATCTTGTGCTGATCTTCAAGAGCTATTTTAATCTGATTGTATCCCAAGAAACCATCCATGAGGGATAGTATCTCGTATCTTGTCGTTAGGTCCACTATAATTTCAATATTTGGCAAGGGGAAGTCATCTTTTGGACATGCCTTGTTCAAGTCTCAAAAATTAGTACATTTGTGTATTCCTCCATTTGGCTTAGTCGCTGGTACTAAATTAGAATCCATTCTGCATAGTTGATAAATCAAATGAATCCAACATCCAATAACTTCTTTAGCTTAGCCTTGACCAATAGGGAAATTTGCAAATGCATTTTCTTGAGTTTTTTCTTTACTGGTTTAGCATCAAGAAACATTGGCAAGTGATGCAAAACCAACTTAGGATCTAGACTGGGCATGTTAGTGTAAGACTAGGAAAAGTTGATTTTTCTTTCCACAAAGAAGGAACAAAACTTTGGTTGTTCTGTTTCTATCAATGATGCTACAAAGTGGACAATCTTAGGAATTATATCCATGCCTATGTTGAATTCTATAGACTTTTCAACTAGCATGGGTGATTTCTCTTGATTTATGGGAAGTCCAACCCTCCATCCTTGGGCACCTCATAGAGGTTTTCAGCCTTGGATGCATCCTTTCTTTTTACTTTTTCATAGTGTAGAGGAACCTTCTGGTTTTCACCTAGAGACCTCTCCTTTTTTTCTTTATAATTCTCACTTTTGTGACTAAAGGGGTGGAAAGACTCCCCAAAGTAGGTCATGTTATCAAGCTGTATGGAAAATCCAAATTTTTGATCCTTGTAAGGAATTCCTTCATGTAGTTCCATAAACTTATTGATTGCTTCATCATTTTCGAATACATCTAAAATAGGTGGTCCTTTCTAGTCCCAATCTATCAATGATGGGTACACTAAGTGCATACCATCATTAGTATTGTCAAGGTTTAATGAATGGGTAGATAGGGTGAAAATGAAAGTGTTGTCAAGACCCCAAAATGAATTGATTCAAGCTTTGGATTTGGTCGAGGGGTTGGATAGGTCAAGTTCTTAGAATGCCTCAACTAGGTTTTAATCACTGGATGTGTAAGATTATGATTCCTACTCATTGGAATTGATCTTAATATGGGAATACTTAGATATCTCAATATCCTTTGAAGCACGAATTTCCTTATTAAAAAGTATCTTAGTACTTTGGGGATTTCTTTAGCATCCATGGCTTGAAATTGGTTTGCACTCAGGTCATTAGGAATTGAAGCTTCGACAAGAACTTTTTCTAGGATTTCTTTATGGTTTGGTGACAACTTCAACAACTCAAGGATGGAAATTAAGGCTAGATTTTTCTTAAGTTATTCCACAATGCTATAGTCAGTTGATGGCCTACTTGTGGGTTTTACTAGGGGTGGGGCTCCTTGGATTGTAACTCTCCCTCTTCGGGTAGTTACGTTGGACTCAGGATTTCCACTTAGTATGGTTATAACTTGGATGGTATCATTGTCATGAGAGATATTTCCTTTGATTTCATCATAAGAAAATTTGTCCTTTTGGTAATCTTGTTATTTTCCTTTGTTGTTTCCCCTAGAATGTTTAGGGATTGGATCATTGTAAATCTTTAGGTTTTATTTCTGGGCTGATGTTCTATGTCGACCTCTCCCTTTTCGATTAAATATTGCATGATATTCTTGAGCCTCATTCAACTATTAGTGGTATGCCCCTTGATTTTGTGAGATTCACACTAGCCATTCTCATTATACCAAGGGGGTTTGACATTATGTTCTTCATAGTTTTCTATGTCATTAATATTGATGAGGTTCTTTTGGACTAGTTTGTGCATAATCACCTCAAGGGATTCTCCTAATGGATTAAATTTTCTTTATAGTTGGTCGTATTGTCTTGGTGGTCTCCTTTCATTATCCCATCCTTGATTTTGTTGTTTGTTGTTGGGTTGGTTGTTCTAAGGATAACTGAGTTGGTTTTTTTGTTGATTATTTGAAGCATGTAGCCTTTCTATGCTATTTGAACATGATTTTTTGGCATATTGGGAGTTCTTACATTACGTACAACCTTAGCATCAACTACTCCATCATTGGTTACATTCTTGTTCTTCACCCATATCTTGGGTTTTTCATTTGAAGTAGAAGGTTGATCTTTAGGGTTGTAAATTTTGATTACTCCCCTTACAATGAGGGCTCTTTCTATAAGTATACCCTTTTCAATAGTTTATTCAAAATTTCTTTGGCATAACACAGCGAGATGGTAATTGATATCTACATGTACATTGGAGATAAACATATCTACAAGTTGTTTCTCTAGAATAAGCCATTTACATTTGCTCACTTTGTGTCTCCATCTTTGTAGGTACGAGGCAAATGATTCACCTTTTTTTTTTTATAGAGATCGATGATTGTAATGTCCTATTTTATGTTGTACAAGAAATGTTTGAAAATTTTATCTGACAACTCATCAAATGTTCTGATACTTGGTAGTAAACAACATAACCAGTATATAGTGGGCCCACTGAGACTTCATGGAAAAGGCCTCATCAAGTAGGTATCATTTCCTTGCAGTTCCATGGAAGATATTGAAAATTCATGTACATGCTCTATTGGATCTCCTTTCCCCCTATACTTTTCAAATTTTGGTATTTCAAAGCCTTTGGGGAAAGGTACCATGCATAAATTTTGATCAAACATATATGGAAAAATGTCTTGTAGATCATAGCTCTTTGTTGGCTTTCCAAACTATTCTGATATTGACATTGAGGCATTCCTTGGTATCAATTTTGTGGTCCTCCTTGTTGTTGTTAAGGATTTTGATTTTGGGTTTATTGAATAATGTGTTGTTGAGTTTAGGGTATACCTTTGTAGTTTGTCTATGGTATCCATTTTCTTTGTGAATGTTTCTGAAGGGTACCTTGTTATTATGTTGGTGGTACACCTTGTTATTGTGAATGATGTTGAAAGGTACATTGGTGGTATACCTTGTTGTGATTTTTTTTTAAGGGTGCCTTGGTATTGTGTTGGTGGTACACCTTGTTGTTGTGGATTGTTTTGGAGGGTGCCTTGGTCGTTTGTTATTGGTACACCTTTTTTTGGGAATTTTGTTGAATGGTACCTTGTTGGGAAAATGTGTCTCAACCTTAGAATTATATAAAGGTTATTGTTGATAGGATATATATATATATATATATATTTCATAGTTACATCGATAGGTGTAATATACAATGGCATCAAGGGGGATGAGTGGGATGCGTGTAAACTATTTTTTGTTAACTTTTTCAGGAAACTTCTAAAATGGTCGACATACATTAGATAAATGATACAATGTAAATCTAGACCATTAATTATTATGTTTTAGATATAATGGTGGATATTTTGTTGGCCTATCTTTCCCTAGAAAGTAACTCTATTTTATGAGGGCATTGTAATATGACTACGGTAAAGAGATGGTGATGTATTCTAAGAATTTGATAGTAGTTGTGTTGTCTTTGAATCTCTGAGTGGTGATACTCCTGTGAGAAGCTTTCTCTACAAGTATATTGTAATCTTTGTGATTCATTGAATAATATTTTAAGCAACTTTTGAGTGTGGGACTTTTCTCTCGAAAGGGTTTTCCTCACATAAATCATTGTGTCATGGTAAGCATGATATTCATGTTTATTTCTATTGAAGTTTCTATAACTATTAAAGATCTGTAAAATTTTTGCATTATTATCCTTCAAGATTAGTGTAGGAAGTTTTTCCACTACCTTATCTTCCTTGCAAGTGGTATCAAAGCCTAATCACCTTTGGTTTTAGTTGTGGATTGTTGTATTTTTTAACTAATCCATGTTTGAGTGGGAGGCTATGTAGAAGATGCTTTGTGATCTTGTTACATGAATTTTCAAATGAAAAGTTCATTAGGGAGAATAGAGGTGGATAAATTTTTTGGAAATAATTTTAAAATGTGGAAGCTGAAGATGGAGGATCTATTGATAGATCGAGATATATGGGATGTTGTTGATGAAAATGTTTCAAGGTGTACAGATCCTACTCAGGCTCATCAATATGATGTTATAGACCATAAAGCCAAGGGTCTAATCAGATTGTATTTGGAAGAATCTATTTTAATTAATGTCCATGAGGAGACCTCTACATAGAAACTATGGAAGAAGCTTGGTGAGATGTATTAGGACAAATCTTTAGTGAACAAGATATTCTTGAGGAAGAAATTTCATTCCTTGAGAATGGAAGAGGGTGGAAGAATCATAGTCCACTTGGAAGCATTCAATATGCTAGTGGATCAATTGGCATCCGTTCATCTCAAAATTGATGAGGAGGAGAAATTTTAGATCTTTCTTTGTTGCTTTCCTAATTCATGGGATTCTCTTGTTATGGATATTGGGAGTACTTCTATTATTTTGAAGAATATTTGGTGTGTTCTTTTCTTTCTAAAGAGATGAGGAGGAAGGTATCCATAATTTCCAATTTTCATTGAATACCTAAGGAAAAAGGTAAGAAGAGTGAGAAGCATGACAAATCCAAGTCTAGGGGGAGATCTAAATCTCCTGGAAAGTCCAAAGTTGTTTGCTGGAACTGCGATAAGAATGGACATGTTCATAAGGAATGCAAAGAAGAAAAGAAGAAAAAGAAGAAATTTGATTATTGATTGTAAGTCTAAGAAGGAATATTGTGACCTTTCATTGTAGCTTTGACAACTCATGCATGTAATGATGCATGGTTAATTGACTTAGGCTCATCTTTCCATATTATGACCTTAAATAGAGATCAGTTTTTTGAATATGGAGAATTTGATGGAGGTAAGGTGTACTTGGGTGATGATTCTCATTTAGACATTATTCGTCATGGTAAAGTTAAAATCAGGTTTCCTAATGGTAGAATAAAAAGAATTAATGGTGTGTTGCATATCCTTGGATTAGCACAAAATCTGTTATATGTAAGCAAACTAATAGATGTGGGTGTGTAGGTAGTATTTTTCGATGCAAGATGCAAGATGGTTAGAGGTGCTATGGTGTTTACTAGAGGTGTTAGATATGGAAAATTGTATAAGCTTGATGCATGCACTATTGAGTGCAATAGTACTTCTATGAAAATAAATTATGTGGAAGAAGTGAGGGTTTCACCTTCAACAGATGGTCATGTCTTTTGGGTACCCAAGTGATGAGCCCAAAATGTGCTCATAGTTTGGATATTATGATGAACTTTTAATACCTTTACTTTTGTTATTCATGGTTGTTTAAACTCTGTTGAAACCTTTTATTGGGATATCCTGTAGCAAACTATTTTCATATTCTCTGCAGCTTATTGTGTTGACTTGACTGTTTTTTTACCCCGTTGACTCCCTAAATGACTGGTTTATCACATAAAGTTTTTGAATGATGAAATAGATTTAAATATGTGATTAAATGAACGGATATTGTGTATGTGCCATGTGCCTTTTCTTTCGCATCTGTCACCTTGTGTTTCGCACGTTGTTGAAGAAAGTATGATCGAGTCAAGCGCAGCCGATCTTGGCCTTGCACTAAAGTCCATTTCCTGCACGACTTCGAGGAAGCTCTGGCGAAGACTCTTTGACCGAAACCGTTGGGAAGGATTTTTAATGACAGTCAATCTAGAAAGAGTGGAGCACTAGATTCTCTCTGGATCGGGTTGAACAGATAAATTTATTTATGAAGTTTGTTCCTTGATTCTAGGATACACTTTACTTCCACATCTTTCTTTGATAGGGTTAGTTAGTTAGTTGTTCTCCTGATTTTAAATAAAGTACTCCTCCTGCGCTAGTGAGGAAAGAGATGATAGTTAGAAGTAAGATAGAAGCATAGTGATAGAGAGATAGCAGATATCATGTAAGAGTCAGTATGATAATAATGAAAAGTAGAATCTATATGACAAGAGACAGAGTTTGTTGTTAGTTTCCATATCAACAAAGCAATGTATACCATTATGTTTTCATGAATAAAGTTTGATAAAGTTATGAGTTCAGCACTTGCGTAATCAGTAGATGCTTGCTAAGGGGGCCCACTTAGTAAGTATCTGTAGCTAGTTAGTTAGTTGTTCTTTAATCTTGATCATCAGTTAGCTTTCATCTTTGAAGTTTTCATACAAACTCAGTCTTGTATTGTTCCTGTAGCATCGGGAATCCATCCGTGTGCATGTTCCTGCAGCATAAGGCCAGTTCATAGTTTGTGTTTCAGTTGTAGCTATTATGGTTTCTATTTTAGTTAGATCATGGTTGAGTTAAAAGAAATTTGCATTACTTTCCTGTAGCGTAGATAGCATTCCTTCTAAGTATTTATTTATGCTAAGTTGTGACTGAAACTAGTTCTTAGTGCATATATTGTGCTGAGCCATTTAAAGTATATGTTCCCTAGTTTGACAAGTAAATGAACGTCCATAAAGAGATATTAGTCACCTGCTGGAATGTCCAATTCCCAGGAAAGGTTTTACTGTGATTTTCATATACTTTTGTGGGTGTGACCATTTTTGGCGCCATTATCGGGGAAGGTGTCAAGCTAAGAATTTGTCAGAAGTCATTTTTAGCATTAGTTTAGTTTGTTAATCAAAATTTTCAAAATCCTTCAAATCACCATTCATTCTATTGCATGCATAGAAGAAGAGACGCGTTGGGAAGGTTTCTCCCTCAAAACCTATTTGTTGAATTGCCATTTGACCTAGCCGATGAAGAACCTGAGGAAAATCCATTCGTTGTGTTATTCCAACAAGCCAATATGGAAAATAACCCACCTAATCCACCTCTCGCTTTTGAGTTTCCCATTGTTCCCCAGCGAGATACTGACAATCTTCAAAATATTTCTTCTTCCCTACTTCCCAAATTCTATGGCCTAGTTATGGAGCACCCTGAAATTTTCCTATTTGAGTTTGATATCCTCTGTCGTAGTTATGACTATACCTCAGATGCTCACAAGTTGAAGTTGTTTCCTTCCACCTTGAAGGAAGGAGCTCTTAGATGGTTCATGAGCTCAGGAAGAGGTGTTGTTGATAGTTGGGTAGCCATGCAAACCAAATTCCTTGAGAAATATAAGGAATATTGTAAAAGTGGTAGTAAGGGAGACGATATATTCAGGATTCAGTAGAAGGAGGATGAAAGTTTGGAGGATTATATGTCAAGATTCTTGTTTTCTCTAAAAAATAACTCAAACCATACTCTCAATGAAGACTCTCAGAAACTAATTTTTCTAAGAGGGATCAGTGATGCCTGTATAGATGCTCTGGACATGATGGGAGGAGGTGATATAACCCAACTGCCTTGGGATGATATTAAGAAAATATCTTAATTACTCCTAAGCAAATGTGAAGAAGGGTAGAGGTTATCAAGCTACAGTGGGTAAATCTTATTCCAGTGGATTTTCCTAGATGGAGATTACAAATTTGCTGTCTAACTTCAAGTAGGATATCATCAATAATATGGATACACAACTAGACACTATGCAAGCTCGGAAGAAACATGAGGCAGTTGAGGTAGTTTTGGCCTAGTTGTGTCCATACTGTAGACATAAGAAACATGACTGTAGATGCAAGATGGTGGCTAATCTGGAAGCTAAGCAATTACCTACTGACTTTAAGCCAGTAGAAGGTGATGATGATCAAGTGTCCTTTGTTGCACAAAGGAGACCATAGGCTCAAAGATAAGGTATGCCTCAAGATCCTTTGACTTTTGGTAATCCTTATTCTGGCTATAATAACCAATGGCAACCTACATATGGACCACCACCACCTTAGAATACATCTCAACCAAGTAGGCCTAATTATCAGACCCCACAATGGAAATCTCCTCAAGGAGGTTGGCAGCAGCCACAAGGACAATGAACCCCACCCCGAGGTAATTGGCAGCTGAATCCTCAATGGAAAGGTCCTTAGCAATGGAAAAACTAGCAAAACCAGTCCCCTAGGTTCCTGCAGCTTCCACAGCCACAACCACAAGCCCTCATGCCACCTCCTACAACACCTACCACAAATACTGGCCCTCCAAAACAAATGCCTATGCCTGCCCAGCCATTGCCAAATCCCAATAATAAGCAACAACAATAGCCACAGCAACCTATGTATCTTGCTGAAGCCAACCAATATCAAGCTTATGCCTTAAATGTTAATGATATTCATTTAAGGTCTATAACCACTCTACCTACTCCACAACCGCCTCTCATTACTGAAATACTCGGTTCTCCCCTTAAAGAATCTATTGCACCTACTGTTCCTACTGACCATATGCCTATAACTAATACGGTTTCTAAGGAGTCTATTTTGCAAAGTTAAGACAAACCACCTTTTCCTCAGAGGTTGCAAAGTATTGCATTTAAATCCATGGAAGAACCCACTTTTGACATTTTGGATCAGTTCAAGAATGTTCAAATTCAAATCCCTTTATTTCAGGCTATTAAAGATGTTCCCATTTTTGGAAAAGCTATTAAAGAGGCCTGTTTGAAGAAGCCTGGATGGAAGAAAAATGATCCCCAAACAATTCATGTCTTAGGGAAATTCGCTGATATAATATTGGAAAATGTATTCATTCCAAAGTATATTGACCATGGAAGTCCTATAGTTCAAATACATATAAATGACCAAATTGTAAAAAATGTTTTGATTAAGTCCTACCATTAATGTCATGACAAAGCATAATATAGAACTCCTTGAAAATTCTAAATATTAGGTCTACACCTACAGTTCTGTAGCTTGTAGATAGCTCCACAGTTAAACCTAATGGAATAGTGGAAGATGTAATTGTCACTCTTAAATCTTGGGAATATCCAGTTGATTTCATAATATTGTTAGTTAAGGAAACTTTAGGAGGGTATCCAGTTATCCTTAGTAGACCATGGTTAGCCACTGCTGATGCTTTTATAGGATGTCATTATGGAGATATGACCATTTCTGATGGACAATCTATAAAAAAATTGGCTTTATATCCACCTGCTAGACCTCAACCAGATTTGTCCCAACCTATTTGGCCAGATGTGGGGGAAGAAACTGAAGAAGCCAATTTGTTAGTTCAATTAATGATGCTTCAAAATGATCCATTCTCACAAATTCAGAATGAGGATGCCTTGCTTTTTCAACTTCTACAATTTAACTCTGATATGGGTAGTTCATCTGATCTAAATAGTAGCCATCTACAATGTTTCCTGCAGCAACTAAATTCTGAGAGTTCACTGCCTAAACTTCCTGCAATTTTTCATAACTTGCTTCCTCAAGAGGTACACACATCACCTGTAGATTCTATGAGTAATCTCATTAAGCAGATAGAATTGTCTCCAGGTCACTGTTTGAATATCAATAGCAAGCTGTCACAATCTCAACAGGCTATCTTATTAAAAATGCTACAAGATCAGCATAAAGCTTTTGCATGAGAATATGGGGACATGCAAGGAATAGATCCTCGAATTTGTACTCACTGGATCTATATCAAAGAAGATTGTTTACCAGTTAGGCAGCCTCAAAGAAGAGTAAATCTAGCACTTAGATAAATAGTTAAAAATGAGCTTCAAAAGTTGCTTGATGCTAGTTTTATTTACCCAATCTCTGACAGTTAGTGGGTTTCTCCATTAGTTATTGTCCCTAAGAAAGGTGGAAAATGGAGAGTGTGTTTAGATTATAGAGAGCTGAACACTGCCACTAAAAAAGATCACTTTCCACTACCGTTTGTAGACCAAGTACTAGACTCACTGTCTGGCAAAAGCTATTTTTTCTTTTTGGATGGTTACAGTGGGTACAATCAGATAAAATTGCCCCTGAAGATCAAGATAAGACCACTTTTACCTATCCATGGGGAACATTTGCTTACTCGGTCTTGCCTTTTGGCTTATGCAATGCGCCAACAATATTTCAGAGAGCAGTAATTAGTATCTTTGCCGATATATCTCATAACTATATGGAGATTTATATGGATGATTTCACTACCTATGGAGTCACATTTGAAGAAGCATTGGTAAATTTAGAAAAAGTATTGAAAAGGTGTAGAGAGCAAAATTTGTCTCTAAATAGTGAAAATTGTTTTCTAATGATGGAAGAAGGTATTGTTCTAGGCCATCATATTTCCAAGAATGGAATTCAGGTTGACCCTACTAAAATTGAAGTTATTCTAAATTTACAAACTCCTGCAAAACAAAAGGATGTCAGAAGCTTCCTTGGCCATGCAGGGTATTATAGAAGGTTTATAAAAGATTTTAGTAAAATTGTCAGTCCACTTTATGCCTTATTAACTAAGGATTCTCAATTTGAGTGGACAGAGGCCTGTGAAAAATCTTTCCTGCAACTAAAAGACTTGCTTACTAAAGCCCCTATTCTTCAAGGTCCAAAATGGAATTTTCCTTTTCACATACATGTTGATGCCTCTGATTTTGGTATAGGGGTAGCCTTAAGTCAAAAAGAAGATTCAATTGAGCATGTTATCTATTTTATCAGCAAGAACCTTTAAGGTCTTGAGCTAAACTATACTGTTACAGAAAAGGAATTGCTCCCAGTAGTGTATGCTTTGAATAAGTTTAGCCATTATGTCATAGGTTATTAGATATTTGTCCACACTGACCATGCAGCAATAGGTATTTGATGAACAAACTTGCCATCTCTGGTAGATTGGTAAGATGGCTCCTATTGTTACAAGAATTTGACATTACAATCATTGATAAACCAGGAAGAGCTAATGTTGTGGCTAACTTTTTATCAAGACTTCAAATAGCTACACCTACTGAACACGAGGTCATTGATGATAGGTTCCTAGATGAACACTTATTTTTCATTGTTGCACATACTCCATGGTATGCAGACATTGCCAATTATCTAGCAGCAAGTAGAATACCAGCTCACTTTTCTCCAAAAGAAAAGAAATTGTTAATAGAGAAAAGTTTTAACTTTTCATGGATTACAAATTGTCTGTTTTATACTGGACCTGATCAAGTGATGCAAAGATGTGTAAGAGAAGATGAGACTTATTATATCTTGCATGCTTGCCATGATGAACCATGTGGGGGACATTTTGCAGCAAAAAGAACATCAATGAAAGTTCTTACAACATGATACTACTGGCCAACGTTATACAAGGATGCTATGGCCTATACAAGGAAATGTGACAGATGCCAACGTATGGGAAGACCAACCAAGTCAGATGAAATGCCACTATATCCATAGGTAATAGTCACCCCTTTTGATAAGTAGGGAATGGATTTTGTGGGACCAATTGATCCACCATCAAATGGAAAGTCATACATTCTAGTTTGCACGGATTATGTAACAAAGTGGATTTAGGTAAAAGCTATGACTCATGCTCGAGATAACAAGGTTGCTAATTTCTGTATGAACAAATTTTCACTAGATTTGGAGTTCCAGAGAGCTTGTAACTGATCAGGGAGTGTAGTTCACATCCAATTTGATCACTACACTAATGCATGACTATAAAATCAAACATAGGAAGTCCAACCCCTATCACCCTCAAGCCAATGGTCAGGCTGAGGTTATAAATAGGGAAATTGAGGCTATCCTAACAAAGATAGTGCAGATCCATAGAAAAGATTAGAGCAGTAGACTTCCTGAAGTAGTCTAGGCTACAAAAATACATGGAAGACAATAACTGGGTTTACACCTTTTGAGCTACTTTATGGAAAACAGCCATGTTACCCATAGAATTTGAGCACAAAACTTTGAGGACAGCTCTTGAACTCAATATGGAAATATCTAAAGCATAGAAGAAACGTCTACTACAGCTAAATACTTTGGATGAACTGAGAAAAAGCTGCTCTGCAGCATATAGAAGTGGTCCAACAACAAAGGAAGAAATGGCATGATCAACACATCAAAACCAAGTAATTTTCTGCTAGGTGATTGGGCTTTTTTATATGATTCCAGATATCAAGAAAACCAAGGTAAGCTCACAACACATTGGCTTGGTCCCTATGAAGTTGAGAATGTGTTCGACAATGGAGCTATATAGCTGGCGACAATTGATCCAGTCTGTTTCAAATTGCTAATTAATGGCCATTGACTCCGGTTGTACCATAAACCAGTCTCAAAAGAAGAATTCATGTGGTAGTTCATTCAAGATCCTACTGCTACTCTTCCTATAGCCAAAGGCTTTAGCCTTTCTCCTGCAGCTTCACCGTAATTTTGAAAAGCATGCTCATAATAAAGGTTTTCTTTTTAAGGAAACCCCTTTTTCTCCATTCTCACTTGTCGCTACATCTCATTTCTTTATCTTCCATCCATCCATTCCATCCATTCATCTTGTCCGCCCACGTCACCCATCCACCTCATCCATCCACATCACCCTTAATTAAGATATCATTCCCAATTGTCAACTCATGAAGACACCCTCATCTTTCTTCACACGTACACACAATTATCAAAGGTACGTCATATCTTTTGTTATCGCATATTTATTTATTTTATTATATTCATTTACTACTATGCCTCTACCAGTCATTATTACCCGAATCTCTGCTTATTCTTTAGTATATGTGAGGACACATGTCATACTCTAAGTAGGGGGCGGGGTAATCCACCTTTTAAAACCTGTCTTTTCGTCGCTGCCATAACTGCGTAGATAATCTTTCTTTATTATTTTTTTGGTACTTTTCAAATATGATCGCATGTCCTTTTCATTGCATGTTTTCTTGTAAATTACAATCAAAACTACTTGTTCAAAAAGTTCATTTTTGGAAAAGAGAGAAATGTGATGGCACGACAGAAGAAAAAAAACCAAAACAGAAAGGGAAATAGAGAGGAAATTTTTTGAATTTTCAGCAGGGAGTTGAGTTCAACTGAGGGAAAACTGTGAACATGGGTGGTTAGCTGGTGCGACATGAGCCTGTAGCTCATGAGTTATTATTGCAAAATTTTTAAGCAGTCCAGGAATTCAGCCTTTGTGGATGGTTAAACTACTTATTGAGTTTAAATGCTTTTGATGAGGAGGCTGCTGGCAATTTTTGAGAACCCTTTCTGAAGGGGAGGCTACTGTATGGGGTTTAATGGTTGTTGCAACTAAAGACAAAATTGCTGAAGTAATCGGGCTTCCAGCTGTTTGAGAAAAATTTTCTTCAGATGTTGCTGTTGCAAGGGCTGAATTTTCAATACCTACTGATGGACCTTTGAAAGTCTCCAAGTAGGGATGCAAGTGGGTATCGTTGCCTCCTCCTTATTCAGAGTACGTGCTTACATAATTAGGTATTTAACCTATGAAAGTCATCTCTCCTACAGCAACACCTGTTGCTATCACCAGTTCACCATCATCCTTTGGTAGGGCAGAACCCTCTAGGTAGACTAGAAAGAGGAAGGCTACAAGAACACCTCCTGTAGCCACACCAGTGTCGAGAAGAGTTTCCACAAGGAAAAAATCTAAGACCTCCCCTACTTCACCTCAACCAGAGGTTATTTTAATTTTAGAAGATTCCATAGAATCTAAATTTGATGTTTCTCAGAATGTGTCCGAAAATGCTGCACAAGTTCATTTGTTCCTAAAGAGGAACAAATTGAGATAAAGAAATGGGGCATAATAAAAAAGGGTTACCAAGTCTTGATGACTTGGCTACCACTGCTATGCAGTTTTCAGAGAAAGCATAATCTTTCCACCGCAGCAACAAGAATTCATCCTATAACAAGAGCAAGAACAGACTGAACAATTGGGTGTGGCTAGTAAAGCTACATTTCCCCCTGCAACTTGTAAAGTCATTGTTATTTATAAGAAGACATTTTTGATTGAGTTCCTGAATATGTTAAAGCTAACTAGGAACCAATTACATTGCAAACCCTGACTTTCTGGCACCTAGCCCAGACTGACATGCAACAAAGTCTATGGGAGGTAGAAAGAAAGAAACTGAAAAAGGAAATTGAAAGTCAGAAACAGGAAATTTTTGAGTTAAAAGAAAAAATGGATGAAATGTTAAAAGTAACTGGTAAAATTATGGAATGCATACCACCACCTAGAGTTTATGCTTTGTGCCTTAAGAAACAATTCTTATGGTTCCAACTAATGAGAATTTCTAGAAATCAAGATCCTATACTTCACACTACTAAAGAATTTTATGACGCATACCAGGCAGCCCCTAATTGGTTAAGAAATTCTCTGTGTGAATTTTATTTACATGGCTTTTTAATTTCATTTGAAATAGAATGAAATCCTCTTCTGTATATTGGTGATATCCATTTGAGATCATTTATGTCATGGGCAGCAAATGAAGCAAAATATAGCAAGCAATGGGAAACATATGAGGAAGCCGAAAGGAATGAGCCTGTTCCATTACGCTCTCAAAGTGCAAACCCTCATGCAATGTTGAAAACCTGGTTTACTCTGACATATGGCATTCACAATAATATATGAAAAAAGTATATGATGAATTTCAGGAATAGTCATATTCATTTTGGAGACTGTCATACACCGGAAGTGAGAAAAGGTGGGAAAGATTAACTGTTGGGCTAAGAAGGTTCAAACCTCATAGTCCCCTAAATTTCACAGCAGCTCTTAAATAATCAAGCAGATATATCCAGTTGGAACTTCAAAAGAGATTTGAACTATGGTTGCCATTGACATTCAGACCTCCTGTGCTAATGTGGCCCCTCTATCCTTACCAGGCTACAAATCTTAATGATGATTAAGAAGCTCTTAGGTATGAGAGGTGGCAGACTTTCAGAGGATTTTATTACAGGTTTGAAAATTCATTTCAAAGTCATGCCACAACCACTAATTTTAGAGAAACTACCAGGAAAGTTAATCCTGGGGGACTAGCATTGGGCTAAGTAGGGGACAGAATGATGAGCCCAAAATGTGCTCATAGTTTGGATATTATGATGAACTTTTAATACCTTTACTTTTGTTATTCATGGTTGTTTAAAATCTGTTGAAACCTTTAATTGGGATATCCTATAGCAAAATATTTTCATATTCCTGCAGCTTATTGTGTTTACTTGACTGCATTTACTACCCTGTTGACTCCCTAAATGACTGGTATATCGCCTAAAGTTTTTGAATGATGAAATAGATTTAAATTTGTGATTAATGAATGGATATTGTGTATGTGCCATGTGCCTTTTCTTTCACATCTGTTACCTTGTGTTTTGCAAGTTGTTGAAGAAAGTATGATCAAGTCAAGTGCAGCCGATTTCGGCCTTGCAATAAAGTCCATTTCCTACATGACTTCAAGGAAGCTCTGGTAAAGACTCTTTGACTGAAACCGTTGGGAAGGATTTTTAATGACAGTCAATTTGGAAAGAGTGGAGCACTAGATTCTCTCTAGATCGGGTTGAACGGATAAATTCATTTATGAAGTTTGTTCCTTGATTATGGAATACACTTTACTTCCACATCTTTCTTTGATAGGGTTAGTTAGTTAGTTGTTCTCCTGATTTAAAATAAAGTACTCCTCCTGCACTAGTGAGGAAGGAGATGATAGCTATAAGTAAGATAGAAGCATAGTGATAGAGAGATAGCAGATATCATGTAAGAGTCAGTATTATAATAATGAAAACCAGAATCTATATGACAAGAGACAGAGTTGGTTGTTAGTTTCCATATCCACAAAGCAATTTATACCATTTTGTTTTCATGAATAAAGTTTGATGAAGTTCTAAGTTCAACACTTGCGTAATCAGTAGATGCTTGCTAAGGGGGCCCACTTAGTAAGTATCTGTAGCTAGTTAGTTAGTTGTTCTTTTTTGTTGATCATCAGTTAGCTTTCATCTTTGAAGTTTTCATACAAACTCAGTCTTGTATTGCTCATGTAGCACCAGGAATCCATCCCTGTGCCCGTTCTTGCAGCATAAGGCCAGTTCATAGTTTGTGTTTCAGTCGTAGCTGTTATGGTTTCTATTTTAGTCAAATCATGGTTGAGTTAAAAGAACTTTGCATTACTTTCTTGTAGCGTAGATAGCATTCCTTCTAAGTATTTATTTCTGCTAATTTGTGACTAAAACTAGTTCTTAGTGCATATATTGTGCTGCGCCATTTAAAGTATACGTTCCCTGGTTTGACAAGTAAATGAATGTCCATAAAGAGATATTAGTCACCTACTAGAATGTCCAATTCCCAGGAAAGGTTTTACTGTGATTTTCATATCCTTTTGTGGGTGCGACCACCAAGGGTTATATTTCTTCTAAAACAAAGTTACCTACAGAGAAAACTATGTTATGGCACCAGAGACTTGGCCACATTGGAGAAAATAGTCTAAGTACCTTGAAAAATAAAAACCTTGTTAAAGGATTGTCTGATTGTAATCTTGAATTCAATTTCTCTGAGCATTGCATTTATGGAAAATAGAACATTCAATTTTACTCAAGTTCTCATAAATCTTGTTGTGTATTGGATCTTATTCATTCTGATGTGTTTGGTCCTATAGATTTTCCTTCGATTGGTAAATCCACATATTATGTTTTATTTATTGATGATTATAGTAGGACATGGGTATATTTTTTAAAGATTAAATCTAAAGTTTTCAGTCGATTTAAAGAATTTAAAGCAATGGTTGAGTTACAGACTAGAAAGAAAATAAAATGTTTGAGGACTGATAATAGTAGTAGTTTTTTCTCTAATGATTTTGATAGATTCTATAAATATTGTGGTATTCATAGACAAAAGACAACTCCATATTCTCCACAACAGAATGGAGTTGCAAACATAATGAACAGGACACAAATGGAGAATGCTAGGAGTATGTTAAGTGGTGTTGGCCTAGAAAAAAGGTTTTGGGCTGAAGCTATTGCCACTACCTGTTACCTGATTAACAGGTTTCCTACATCAACTCTTGTTGATAAGACACCTATAGAGGCATGGTCGGGTTGCAAGCCTTCATTAAGACATCTTAGAGTTTTTGGTTGTGAGGCATATGCACATGTGCCAAAGGAGAAGCAAACAAAGTTGGAGAAAAATGCTATGAAATCTATCTTCATCAAATACAGTTATGATGTGAAATGATACAAGCTTTGGGAACCTGTTACACAAAAGGTAATATATAGTAGAAGTGTTATTTTTAGAGAAAATAAGCCTTCTTTTGTTACATTGCAGCCAGAACAAAGTAAATAGGAAGATATGATTCAATTTCCTTCTACACTTGAGAAAGTTGAATCGAGGCCCATGGATAGACAAGAATTTTAGGAGAGCTCATCTAGCTCTAGATCTTTAGAAGAGGAGGAAGAACCTCCAAATAAACTTGTTCATAGGTCTACAAGGAATGCACAACCACTCGAAAGGTATACACCTGATAATTGGAGATGTATTTTTTCTTTGAATACTAACATGGATGAACCCAAATTTGTAGAAGAGGCATTAGGTATGAATGATGCAGAATCCTAGAAGATTGTTATGGATGAAGAAATGGAATCTTTGAAAAAGAATGATACATGGGATCTTGTACCAATTCATGAAGGACAAATACATGTTGGTTGCAAATGGGTGTTCAAGAAAAAGATTGGTTCAGATGGAGGTATTGAGAAGTACAACATAAGATTGGTTGCAAAAGGTTACTCTCAAGTTGAGGGTGTTGATTATGGTTAGAGGGTATGTGCAGGTTAATGGTGGGCCAAAAAGTGGCAATCAGGAGAAAAAAAATGTCTTTCATCGATCAAAAAATGTGAAAAACATGTTGACTTTTTTTAGGCTCGAGTGTCACCATACCTAACACTAAACCTATTTTTACAAATCAGATATCTGATCCAAATTGGATATCCAATTTGTAGAAAGAATATATTAAAAACTTCTGTCACATTTTTGAAGTCATTCAGCCGAGAAGAACCCGCGGGCGCACAATGCATCCATTCTTCGCGTAACGGATATCCGATATAGGCTAAATTTGATTTGGAAAGGTAAGTTTGTTTATTTAATTTTAATTTGATTCAATTTTGATTTAGATTTGAATAATTTCATATGGTTTTTTGTTGATTTTTTTTAAAATAGGGTTTTTGATTGATTTTTTGTGAAAAATTTGAGTTTAGCATAGATTTTGATTAAAAAATGATTTTTTTTGTGGATTTTTTTTCACAGTAGGGTTTTTGATTGAATTTTTATGAAAAAATTGAATTGAGAATGGATATTGATAAAAAAATGAATGTTTTTTGTGGATTTTTTTACAAAATAGGGTTTTTGATTGAATTTTTATGAAACAATTGAGTTCAAAATAGATTTTGATAAAAAAAATGAACGTTTTTAATGGATTTTGATGTAAAAATAGTGTTTCATTTATATTGTCTAATTTTAGATTAATTATTTTTTAACTTTAATTACGCATTATGGCTGCTAAGAATGAAAATGCACAAATTCCACCAGTTGAAAATGAAAATCCACAAGCTGAGAATCAAAATGCAGAAATGCCAAATGCTCCACCACCTCCGCAGCCATCAATTGAATAGTTAATTCATGAAAAATTGGAGGAATTGAGGGGAATTTGTGATGTTTATAGGAAAATACCTCGATTATCCCATATGTCAACCACATTGACAGGGATAATTACAAATGTAGAAACCCTCTCCACCCAACATAATGCATTTCATTCATGGTGAGAAACCATGAGGCAATATTATGCATGTGGAATGTCTTATTATGATGTGAAAGATCTCCAAATAACAAAATCCCAAATAGCCTCTTTATTTATTAACCCCAGCACTGGTTTGCCAATTAATGTTAACAAGCCAAAACTTTCTATAAAATGGTGCACGCATAGGGGCATAGTAGATAACTTTTGGGATCATTGTTGTATGGTTTTTGATAAACCACCCAACAATAATCTTGATGTACCTTTTTACTTTATTAAAAAATTATATACTGAGTTTTTGTTAGGGCATCATGTCAATTACTTTGACATTAAACCCTTCCAGGGTGTTGGTAGAGGTATGCCTCAGGATAGGCCAAGGGAAGCTAGAGTAGTCAGGTGCCCACATGTTCCCCATCCTCCCCTTCCTTTGCCACCTCCAATACAACATCCAAACATTACAGAGGATGCAGCCACACAAACTATCCAGGCCATTCACTATTTGAATGGTCTTTTGGTTTCCCATGCTTCTTTAGTAGCTCAACCACATTTTGTTGATCTTGGCAATGGATCCAGTGTTGTTGCATCATCCTCCTCGGGTCCACATATTTGCAATACGTGCCAACAAATATGTTTGGGTCCTATTGTTCAACCCCCTGAGCATCCATTAGACACTTCTGATTATGACATCCAAGATGTGGAGATTATAGCAGATCACACGCAGGGGAGTGGAGAACACCCTACAGAGTCCTCTCTTGCATTGGACATTGGAGTAGTTACACAGGTAACATTTAAGGTGTAAATTCATAACTTGCATTTTTTAGAAAATGAATATTAATAAGAGATAGTATCAAGTACTAATATTCATTTACATGGTCTATTTAATAGTTAATGTCTGAGGAGGAGCTCACAGAGGTGACTGATAGCACCCTTAGGGCCATCTCATTTGGCCTTGATATGCACACAGTATATATTTTCTCACTCACTCATTTACATTTTTTTACCGTATATTTGCTTGTCATTTGAATTGTCAATAATGAAATTATATATTAACTTAAATGTTTATCTAACTCTCTGCTTGTAGCAAACACCTAGTGTGAGCGAGGTGCGATGCTCTCCAAACTATGGAGGCACAGTGTTGGATAAGGGAAATGTAATTAAACTCAAATTTGATTGAATTAAAATTTATAAGATCTTTTATTTATTATGCATACATTGACATAGATTCGTAGTTTCCTATGTACTTGTCATTTTTATGTACAGGTGGTTGTGAGCTATACATCATTGTTGATAAGTGCCACAACACTTGAAGGAGTAGGTATTCGAATGCCTAAAGGAGGAGGTGTTGAAACACCTCAAGGATGAGGTGTTGAGACACCTAAAGGAGATATAAAAAAAGATAAACCTAAAGAGGTATTTGTTTATTTTATTTTGTGCTTGGTAAATATGTTCTTATTACTGAAAATTCTATGCTAACTTGGATCAATTTCATTTTTTTGTTCACATATATACATTGGCATTACAAAAGTTGGTTTGGTTGGTTCTTTGAGAGGGGTATATTCTAGGACTCCTGACCCTTCAAAGAGACGTATATTTCAGGTAATCAAGATTTCAATTTTAGAGTTCAATTATAATTCAATGTGTAGTGATTTTTATGTTAATTATTCAATTTTAAATTATATAGTATAACTAATCTCAATTGTGGTTTGACTTTTTCTTGTCCAGCTACCTTCAGAGCTAATTAGTGCTTCAAAGAGGCTCCATTTTGAAGATCCACCAGTAGTTTAGGATGAGATAGACATTTTGGCATGTAAATTTTGAATAGATACTGAGATGGAATATGCCACATATTGTAAAACTTTGTTTGAGTTGGCGTTGATGCCATTTTTGTATATGGACATACACTTGATTATTGGATAATTTGATATATATAGAAGTTGACAATCAAAATTTAGTTTCCTCCTCATGTTCATGATTAAACTCTTTGAAGCAATGGTTAAATATCAATGTACAATAGCATAAAAAGAATGGTTAAATATTATGTAGTTTATATTCATATTGCTAATTACATTGCATTGCACATCTTTCAAACTCAAAGCATTATTTCACATTGCATAAGTAACAACTAGATACTCATATGATTAACCCTACACCATCTGATTTTCTTCTTTGTCAACTTTCCCATGCCTTAGTAAATTTGGTGGTCCATTTGTAACCATCAATTTTTTTATATAACATAAATTCACCTTTTTCAAAAAATTAATATGGCTAGACTCCCATATGAATACTAATAATATATCATATGACCATTCTTCATATACTTACTAGCACTTTGTGTCTTCTTAGATGAGCCAAAAGTTGTTGCCCAACTACCTCTGCCTTCATCAATGTTCCATATTTTAATCATTCCATCCCAAGATGTTGTGACCATTTGTTGACTAGAAGATTCAATTATTTGCAGGCATGAAATGACATCATCATGCACTTTGACCTAGAAATTTAGGAAAAGAATACTATTAAAAGTTGTGAGCTCTATGAAAAATAGATGTTTATCTGACTGCAACACCATCTAAATATGGATTCTTTTAGAAAATAAAAAGCAAGACATAACTTTTAAACAAATAATTTAATCACAATGTATTTTTCACAAAGAAAATTTGTATAAACCGCTTCTCCATAATGGCTAGTATAGAAAATAATTGCATTGGTAGAACAAAACTCCAAAACATTTCTGATTTCCTTGATTAATTGAATCTTAAGTAGAATCCCCACAATAATTATGTTTTACATAAACCGATAGGAAAACAACATTGCTTGGAAAGTGCATCTCTAATATTTTATGTTCCTTGTACAATAATTTAAATACATTTGAAGAAGTTATATGAAAATATAGCTTCTTAAATTCTTCTTTAATTTGAAGGTTAGTTTTGATAGTGAGTAATTTATTTCATAGATGGATTTTAGCTTTTGCTTGATTGTTGTGCACTGTACTTTCTTCTATAAATAAAATGAGACATGCTAATGCACATTTTCACTATAATTTCTCTATTTTCTTCCTCAACATATCTCTCTCTTGGGCTTTGATACAACCCTGTCAGGGCCTGTCCTAATCACATTTAGCCCAAATCAAAAAGAAAATTTCATGCATTGCTTCTCCCTACACTAGCAGACCCTAGCTGGAGGTTTTATTTGATATTGTCAACAAACATACATCTAGTTGTCTGAATGAATGGGGGAGTTACAGCCTTCCCAATCAAGAGGTCATGACTTGTCAGAACTGATTAAAGCAATTCAAGACTTATGTCATAGGATGAGAACATTTGACCATAGGCTCAATGATAAATGCAATGATCCTTAACTAAATTATTCATACAAATTTCTTAGATTTGGAATAATTCAATGAAAATCAGCCAAAACATTTAAACAAGATATTTAGATCTAAAACATTCACATATGATAAATAGATCTACACATATAAGTTGGTTGGAATAGAGTATTTAATTCAAATAACTCACTTCATGATTACAATTTTTTTGCTTCAATTGTTTGCTCATAACCAAGATTACAATGATAAAAAAAAATTTAGAAAAATATTGGGATGCTGAAATCCACTATGCTTGGCATACAGATGCAACCTTTCTGTGAAATTTCCCTCACAAATCCAAACAAGTTTCATCCTCCAAACTCTAGGAAACCAATGGGGTTTCGTCGAAAAATCTCCATAACCTAAGGGTTTTTGTCCTTAGATTCAACAAGTGAACACAAGTGTCCGACTTTGCAATTTTGGATTTGTTGAGATGATGTCCAAAGATTATCCAAACTAATGAAGTTTTATTCCTTATATAGAGGTTGAAGGCCTAACATGGGTCCAAAGTTTCTTGCCATTTTCTCACATTCAAATTTGGGCTCATTAATTGCATTCTTGGTTAGTCGTGGTCATGGGTGGAGTCCATTCAAATGGTGAGGTTTTGTGAAAGTGCATGCTTGAGTGTGGAGATCTAGGGAAATGATTGCTTTAAGTTCAAGAAAATAATTATCCCAAGGTCCAACATCAAGGGTTCAAGCGATGGGATTCTTGGGTGTTAGGACACAAGACAATGGGGATCTAGGGGTTTGAGGATTAGGATACCCCATTGGCTCTTTTACAAATGTAAGACATCAAATAAAGGCCCAAAGATCTAAAGAGGAATGTATGGTTTGAGAAGTGGTGGTCAAGGTATTAGGGTGTTATGCGAATGGAAAGGAAAAATTTCAAAGGCCCACAAGAGAAGGAAGTGGGAGGTGGAGGCACAAGGAATTAAAGAAATGCATGATAATATTAGAGAGTCTGAAATCCCACCCAAAGTAGGAAAGTGACCCATCTTTCAAACTCAAAGCATTATTTTATATCATTGATACATTGGTCTTGAGAGTGGTAGCTTAATATAGGTGCTTGAAGTGATTGAGAGGTCAGTTTTAGGGTCGGTTTTAGGGTAGTTAAGGTGTTTGAAGTGATTTAGAGGTTGCTTTTAGAGAAGAGAGATGTTGAAAAGTACATCAAGTTAGTGAGAACCGAAGTGTAATGTGTTTATTTTTTGGTACTCCTTTGTTTCTTTGCAGATGTGTGATAAATTCTTAGTTCAATGATGTTGAACAATTTTATGAAAAAGAAACTTGTGTCACGGTCTGCATTCAATCCAACAAGCAAAAATCAAAGCTCAACCTCTTCAAATGAAAATGCTTGTTTGCAAAACAAATGAATAAGAATGAGGTAGTTAAGGTGTTTGAATTTATTTAGAGGTCACTTTTAGGGTGGAAGGCTTAAAACTCCATTTTAAATGCACAAAAAGAATGAAATTACTTCAAACCAAGTTTGTGAAGAAGCTAACTATGTTGCCCACTAGTTTCCCTTAAGAGTCCAAAGTGCTAAAAGACAAAAATCTTTGAAGGTCTATTGCTTGGAGACCATGATGCTTATAGACTCTTTGTCTGAGGCTATGGGATTGTGTTGGGACCATCTGCAAAACCCTCTCTCATTTTTTTCTATCTCAAAGGCATTTTCTTGTGGTGATGACTTTTCAGTGGAGGGAAAAGTTGCCAGATGCAAGCAGTTGAATGTTAAAAAGTGGTGCAACTTTCACTCCACAGCTCGCACCACCAAACAGACTATTCCAACACGTTTGGATGGGTATGTTTACGCTAAGGATGGTCCTCTCTTGCACCCAAATACGCTGAATCACTCCAAGCTACATTGGACCGACGATTTCCCTTAAGAGTCTAAAGTGCTAAAAGGTAGCAATCTTTGAAGGTCTATTTCTCAGAGACCATGATGCTTACAGACTCATCGTCTGAGGTTATGGGATTGTGTTGGGACCATCTACAAAAACCCCTCTCAATTTTGGCTATCTAAGAGGCATTTTCCTGTGGTGATGACTTTTCAATGGAGGGAAAAGTTGCCAAATGCAAGTAGTGTAAAGTTGCAAAGTGGTGCAACTTTCACTCCGCAGCTCGTACGACCAAACGGACTATTCCAACATGTTCAGATGGGTACATTTATGCTAGGGATGGTCCTCTCTTGCACCCAAATACGCCAAATCACTCCGAGCTACATTAGACCGATGATTTCCCTTAAGAGTCCAAAGTGCTAAAAGGAAGCAATCTTTGAAGGTCTATTTCTTAGAGACCGTGATGCTTACAGACTCTCTGTCTAAGGCTATGGGATCATGTTGGGACCATCTACAAAAAGCTCTCTCAATTTTGGCTATCTCGGAGGTGTTTTCCAGTGGTGATGACTTTTCAGTGGAGGGAAAAGTTGCTAGATGCAAGCAGTGTAAAGTTGCAAAGTGGTGCAATTTTCACTCCCCAACTCATACGACCAAACAGATAGTTCCAAAACATGTGGATGGGTACGTTTATGCTAGGGATGGTCCTCTCTTGCACCCAAATATGCTGAATCACTCTGAGCTACATCAGACCAACGATTTCCCATAAGAGTCCAAAGTGCTAAAAGGCAACAATCTTTGAAGGTCTATTTCTCAAAGATCGTTATGCTTACAGACTCTTTGTCTAAGGCTGTGGGATCGTGCTCGGACCATCTACAAAAACCTCTCTCAGTTTTTGCTATTTCAGAAGCATTTTTGTGTGGTGATGAATTTTTAGTGGAGGGAAAAGTTGCCAGATGCAAGCAGTGTAAAGTTGCAAAGTGGTGTAACTTTCACTCCGCAGCTTGTACGACCAAATGTATTGTGCCAACATATCTGGATGGGTATGTTTACACTAGGGATAGTCCTCTCTTGCACCCAAATACGCTGAATCACACTGAGCTACATTGGACCAGCAATTTCCCTTAAGAGTCCAAAGTGCTAAAAGGTAGCAATCTTTGAAGGTCTATTTCTCAGAGACCGTGATGCTTACAGACTCTCTGTCCAAGGTTATGGGATCATTTTTGGACCACCTACAAAAACCTCTCTCTATTTTTTCTATCTCAGAGGCGTTTTCCTGTGGTGATGACTTTTCAGTGGAGGGAAAAGTTGTTAAATGCAAGCAATGTAAAGTTACAAAGTGGTGCAATTTTCACTCCGTAGCTCATACAACCAAAAAAACTATTCCAACATGTCCAGATGGGTATTTTTATGCTAGGGATGGTCCTCTCTTGCACCCAAATATGCTTAATCACTCTGAGCTACATTGGACTGACGATTTCCCTTAAGAGTCCAAAGTGCGAAAAGGAAACAATCTTTGAAGGTCTATTTCTTAGAGACCATGATGCTTAAAGACTCTCTGTCCAAGGCTATTGGATCGTGTTGGGACTATCTAAAAAAACCTCTCTCAGTTTTCACTATCTCAGAGGTGTTTTCCTATGGTGATGACTTTTCAGTGGAGGAAAAAGTTGCCAGATGCAAGCAGTGTAAAGTTGCAAAGTGGTGCAACTTTCACTCCATAGCTCGTACAACCAAACAGACTGTTCCAACACATTTAGATGGGTACATTTACACTAGGGATCATTCTCTCTTGCATCCAAATAGGCCGAATCACTCTAAGCTACATTGGACTGAGTTAAATTAGGTGAAAATTTGATGCAGACACAAGGGCACAATCATAAACTCTTTACAACCTACCTATTTGAGGCATCTAACAAGATTATTCTAACCTCTTTGAATAGTCCAAAACTCCCTTAAAACTTGACAAGCAACTAAATACACATTTCCCTCTTTAACCCCCTTAAACCCTTGTAATAGTGAGAAACTAGTTTTTGTCCAATTACTCCACAATTTTCCAAAACACTAGACGAACACATGACTGATTCAAAAACCCATATCCAAGTTACACAACATATATGAGAAACAACATAGACTCCTTTGGACCAGCGTTGACTTCCTATGCATTCACCCTTGAACAGGCTACTCAATTAGCCCAAAAATGCAAAGCAACATACCTTAAAACACCACACAGACCCCTAAAACCTTGGGGCAGCAAATAAATTTCCAAGAAAACAAAGATTCTGTAATTGGATTCCATTTTTATGATCCTGTAACTGTCAAATCAAAAAACCCCTATTTTTAGTTTAATTCTTGAGGGTTTATTGGATGTAGCACTTCCACAACCTTTCAGATTTTTCCACCACCTTAGAAACCTTTATTTAGGCCCCAATATGGTTTGAAAACAAAGAAACTTCTTGTATCTCAAATATTTTTGCAAACCCTAGGGTAAAAACTCTATTTTCAAGTGAAAAAAACCACCATTTTTGGACCTTTAGCAGTTCATTTTATTTCAAAACCCAGTTCTCCATGCCTTCCACTCTTGAAATAATGTCAAGACATGTAATAAAATTTCTACATAAAGTTTTTATACAAAGCAATGGGAAGATAAAACCATGTAAGTGGTTTCCCCAAACTAATTTCCACCAAAACCATTCTTGATAGTTTAAAACCACGAACCACGCCAACGTGTAATTATGATAGCACTCAAGATAGCCCTCCACCATGAACATATCAACTAAGTAGGAACCCATAACATTATGGAAAGATGATCCACTTCCCCCAATGTAACTCCCAAGCATTACATGTGAGAGATGGTCAATTTCATTGATGGCAACGATTGTGTGACTCCCATTGATGACCTTCTTTATTCAATGCCATTACAACAATATCCAAAGCATTCCAAAGAATACTAATGAAAACAATATTTCCCTCAACACCTCATGATCATTCAAGTACTCATTCTAACAATACAAGAGATTTACACTTTAAATTGCAAGTGAATATAATTGACTATATCTTAACATAAAAAATGCAAAACCTAATAGAAAAATGTATCAATGAGGTACAAGGATGTATAAAATCCAATCAATCAAACATAGTCAACCTAACATAATTAAGGGTTGATAGGGGTATTGGATAATTAAGGGTTGATAAGGGTATGAATGTTTATCTTTGCAACTACTCTTGAATATCTAGGGACTTGGTGGTATTTAGAAATTTGTTACTCATTTTTATTGCATTGAATCAAAATGTCTCACTATTAATTGCTCCAATGCTATAAGATAAATGAATGTTTTCATGATTATAATGAATATATTGTATGTTATTAATGCTAGCATATATCATCAAATTATGCCAAACATGTGTTTAGTCAACTCCAAGTGGCTGAATGACACCACTTAGCAAAAAGTTTGAATTTTGAATTTTAAAATGAATGGGAATAGGTTTCTGACTATGAGGTCACCCTTGTGAATTAAAGAATTGGGTTTGAGGAGAAAAAGTTGCAAGCCGTGCTATAATTTATTATATATAAATGGGAAATATTACAAAACCTAGTTCAAACGAGCATACTGACAAGAAAGAACCAGGAAGAAAACCTTTGGTTGTAGCTCGATTAAGTACAAAAATAGACCCCTTTAAAAAACGTATGAGTTTCCAAAATATAGTCCCCTTTCCATTTTAAACATACCCTTTATACAATGCCATACATTTGGCCCATATTTAAAAAAACATCACTGCGTATAGATTATGCCCATACACAATTATGACCATTTTACATTGTTTCCAATTTGAGAATTCAAATTTTACAAAATTTTCCTATTAGAGGCATTCAGAGCATAGTCTTCAACAACAGTAGTATGTTCATGTTCTGCACTGACAAGAACCTATACAATCCATCAATGTAGCTTAGAATAACCAATATATATTATTCTAAATGACACAAAATATGATGAGATGCTAATGCAAACTATAAAAGATGCTTAGAATAACCAATCTATATATTGTTGTAATTTGTTGCATACCTCTCTGAAAGGATCAAAGCTAGCTATTGTTGCAGCAAGTCCATGATCAATCATGCTAGGAATATCACAAAAGTGGGAAAATGAGAAATCTATATTGTCACAATAGAAAAGATGTTAGACTAACATATCTATATTAATCTAAACAACCTGAATGATGATGAGTTGGTGATGCAAACTATAAAAGAGGCATACCTCTTCGAAAGGATCAGAGCTAGCTATTGTTGTAGCAAGTCCATGATCAATCATGCTAGGAATATCACAAAAGTGGGAAAATGAGAAATTTATATTGTCACAACAGAAAATATGCTTAGAATAATGTATCTATATTAACCTAAACAACTTGAATGATGATGAGCTAGTGATGCAAACTATAAAAGATGCATACCTCTTCAAAAAAAAAATTGCAGCAGGTCCATGATCAATCTTGCCAAAAAAATTGCAAAAGTGCATACAAAATATCACTATTAAAGACACCTGCATTGCAATAGTATATAAAATATCAGTATTAAATAAAGAACACTAATTAACTTAATCATAATGAACATAAGCATTCTACCTTCCATTCTTGAAAATGCTATTCAAGTGTTCCTGAAGGGTCATCTCTTTGCTTAAGAGTATCCAATATTGCTTCATGATCAACATTACTAAGTGTCCATAGTTGTTTTGTCTTTGGTCTGGCATGATACTTCAACAACTTAACATTTATTGCTATAACAAGGTGCAAATACATGAGAATGGTTCTGTGTTTCTCATAGTCTTCAAATGAAGGTATGCCATTCTTTCTAATCATGTATTTTCACAACCAAGTTCCTGCAACCACAACTGAACCTGTAGGATACATGAAACCATCATCATCTTCCATTGGTTTTGTTATCTTATGTTTTACCCGCACACATCGAGCCAACCAATAGTCTAATCTCTCTTCATTCCCCTGTAGTGCAACAATTGCAAAAATATGTCCTAGCTATAGTAGATCTGAAAGCAAGTCATAATCAACTGAACTTTCCATTGTGTCATTTGTCATGGATATTGTTTGAGATAAAGGAGTTAGATACTATGGTACCCATGTATCCACCCACTCACTTGACTCGCATTGATCCCACTTGCACTGAATACAACTCTAACAAAAACAAGCCAGCTCTTGTGTCCAAATGTCCATGTGCCTACATCTAAGCTTTGAAATGAATGCATCTTTGAAGAATCTTTGATTGTATGACAATCTAATCTACCTCCCAATGTACCCTCCTCAATGAACCAAAAGAATCTGTGCACTGTTGAATCAAGTGTCCCTCCCTGTGACAATGTTGAACTACACCAATCAACTATAGAACGTGCATCGCTGAATTTTGCTCCTAAAATCTTCAATTGCTCCTTAACTAGAGCTCTCTTTATGCATGCACCTACTCCATCATGCTCCCCTTTCCCATTCCAACTTCAAAAAAAATCCAAATATGAGGTAGACCCTTCTCTACATGCATTCTACTCAACCAATAGAACATACGAGCATTCTTGAATTGACCTGTGCAATTATCTGACCAAATTAGATGTCGGCCCAATGCTATATCATGCTCCTACAAGAACTCAAAAAAAATCTCCAAACAATGTTGGACATACTTAGATGAATGAGATCTATCATCACTCATATAAAAATGATACTCTCTGATTATCTTTCGATCCTTCTTTGTACTATCAGGTGCATGTCTAAATGTTATGTGGACAAAAATAGCAATCTGAATGGAATTGTAATACTAAGATTGTACCTCATTTTGTGGTTGCAATGTGTAGTTTTTTGCAAAGTCAACCACTGATATAATAGTTCCAATTGAAAAAGAGTCCTTACACATCCTAAATTGTTGATCCAACCACTGAGACCTGTGACAATGCCTTGCATACTTGTAGAAAAGATTGTCCTTAAAATTTGAAATAAAATCAGCAACACTGCATTCTTTTGTAACCAACTCACATCTAGAACCTTCACCTCCGCTTTGCAAAGTATATTTGACTATCTCATATCTCTTTTTCTCAACAAGCTTCTTTCCAAATTCATGTTCGGAACTCTCATGAAAACATTAAACAAACTTTGACAAGCCACCACATTGTGAGCACTTTGCATTTAAAAAATCATTTCTATAGAAAAATCAACTATCATCTCTAGAACATAAAAATAGATCTAGCAAGTCCCTTGATTATTTTGGAAGTTGCATTGCACCACACTCCTACAAAATTTCATTAGTATACAAAGTAGAACGGATATAGCATAATAGCTCATGGTACATTGAAAACTCGACATGGTATTTGCAACAAGTATTACGAATCTTAAGAGGCACACAATAAAATGGCTTCAAACCCTCAAAAGTCCTTTGCGAGATTTCCATATTTTTATGTGTTTCAATAAATTTTTTGAACAACATTGTTTGGCTTGATTCCAAGAAATGTTTAGGATGTGGTGTACGGTCTCGATTGCCAATTCTTAACTTTAAAACATCCTTTGCATTGGGTGATACTCTAGAGTTATCATGCCAAAATATTTGAATTACCTACTTTAAAATATCTGTTAGCTTCTTATGAACACGTGGAAGCCTCCCGACAAAAGCCCATGTATCATTTTCAAGAGGATCATCTATTCTTTCTCTTCTTGCAAGTGTTCTATCCAAAGTTTTACAATTTATGTCAAAATCAACACAAGTTTGTCTCATAAAGCGAGCCTTTTTCAATTCATAGCTTACTAGGGTGGTTGTAATGACTCTTCGAGAAGCTCTCTTATCCTTTTCCTTGTTACTTTTTCGAATAGACTTGAGAGCATTAAAAATATTTTTGACAATAATAGAATTTTTTTCAATCTTCTTGTTCACATGAATCTTCAATTTGGCTAGCAAAGGTCTCATCTTTTGCATCTTTAGCACTTGTACAAAAAGTTGGCATTGCTCAGTCCATATCTTATCACTAAAATATTGGTTGAAATGTCTTCTAGCCCACAACCGAACAGTTCATGTTGACCTCTTTCCTTCAAAATTGTTTATAATATTCTCATCAAATTCAAGTAACCATTTAGGGGTTCTTGAGGGTCTTGAAATTCAAATATGTCTTTCTTCCATACAAGGTTCTTCATTTCTCATGTAATTTGGTGAAACATAATTTACACTTGCTTCAATATTATGTTCAAAAGCTTCATTTCCAACATTTTCACTTTGAACATTTTCAATATCAATTTGAATAATTTCATTCCCAATTTCAATATCATGTTCAACATCTTCAAATCCAACATTTTCACCTTGAACATTTTCATTATCAATTTCAATATTTTCATTCCCAATTTCAATATCATGTTCAACATCTTCAAATCCAACATTTTCACCTTGAAATTTTCATTATCAATTTCAATAATTTCATTCCTAATTTGAATATAATGTTCAACATATTCAATTCCAACATTTTCACCTTGAATATTTTCACCTTGAACATCTTCAATTTCCTCTTCACTTGGAAGACCATAGGGGTTAGGTTCACCAATATTTAACATACCTTGTCTTCTCTTCCTATGACTTTCTCTATCTTTTTGTCTATATGCTTCAATTTATTCTTTTGTAAGCTTTCTCTTATGTTTTTGCTTCCGACGACTGCTGCTCCCCATTATACCTCATAAAAGATGCTACAAAATCATTCCTTATGAAAAATTTCAATAGAAGATGCTTCAAAAAGTTGATCTTTGTCCCTTCGTATCTAAAACCGCGTGTTTGTCGCTTGCAAACAGAATGTAGGGTCCATTGGAATGCACAAAATGACCCACATGGGGATTTTCTATGGCCCACAAATCCGATATCTGTTATAATCTGATATTTGATTCATTCTAAAAATTTACAATGTTTTGCAATGGTATGATTTTAGTTCTTCAAATCAGATATCCGATTCAAATCGGATATCCAATTTGTGTACACATAGACCTAAGGTTTAATGGTAGATAGTAGAGGGTTTAAGGGTTAAAGGTTTAGGGTTTAGGGTATATGGTAGAGGGTTTAAGGGTTAAGGGTTTAGGGTTTCATGGTAAGGGTATAGGGGAGAGAGATAGATGGAGTGAGTGTGTGAGAGAGTGACTTGAGAGAGTGGGATAAGGTCAAAGAGGGTGGGAGAATGGGATAGAGTGGGAGAGAGGGAGGAGATGGTGGGAGAGAGTGGGAGACAGGAGAGAGGGTGGTAGAGAGTGGGAGAGAGGGAGGGAGAGAGTAAAAGAGGAAGAGGGTGGTAGAGAGTGGGACAGGGTGGGAGAGGTTAGGATAGAGTGGGAGAGAGTTGGAGAGAGAGAGAGGGAGGAGAGAGTGGAGAGTGAGTGAGATGGAGTGAGGAGTGAGAGAGATACCTAAGAGAGGGAGAGTGGGTAGGATGAAGAGACTTGAGAGAGAGAGAGGGAGGGGGTGTGAGAGAGAGAGAGGGAGGGAGGGAGGGTTAAAGGTATAGGGTACATGTTTTGAGAGTTTAGGGTTAAGGGTAGAGGGGAGGGAAATAGGAGTGAGTGAGTTGAGAGAGAGAGAGATAGGAGTGAGTGAGTGAGTTGAGAGAGGGAGATAGGATTGAGTGAGTTGAGAGAGAGGGGGGGAGTGGTTGATAGATATAGGGAGAAAGGGTTAAGGGTAGAGGGTAGGGGCTTTAAGTATTTAGGCTTTAAGGGTAGAGTGGAGACACATAGAGGGAGTGAGTGAGAGATAGATAGATACCTAAGAGAGGGAGAGGGGGTAGGAGGGAGAGGCTTGAGAGAGAGAAAGAGAGGATAGAGGGTTTGGGATTTATGGTTATGGGTAGAGGGGAGAGAGATAGAGGGATTAAGTGAGAGAGAGAGAGAGTGAGGGAATGGGAGAGAGATAAAAGGTAGAGGGTAGAAGGTAGAGGGTTAAGGGTAGAGGGGAGAGAGATAGGAGTGAGAGAGATACCTAGGAGAGGGAGAGCAGGTAGGAGGGTGAGAATCGAGAGAGAGGGAGGGAGGGCAGGAGTGGGAGAGAGATAGAGGCTAGAGGGTTAAGCATAGAGGATAAAGGGTTTGAGGGTTTAGAGTTTAAGGGTTAAGGGTTTAGGGTTTAGGTTTAAGGGTAGAGGAGAGAGATATATAGAGAGAGTGAGTGTGAGAGAGAGAGACTTGAGAGAAGGAGAGGCAGTAGGAGGGAGGGTCTTGAGAGAGAGAGGATAGAGGGTTTAAGGAAAAGGGCTAAGGGTAGAGAGTGAGAGACTTAGGAGGAGTGAGAGACAGGACTGAGAGAGGTAGAGGGGTAGGAGGGAAGAATTCCTGAGAGGAGAGAGAGATAGCTGAGAGAGGGAGGAAAGTAGGATAGAGGAAACTTGAGAGAGAGAGAGAGAGGGGGGAGTGGGTTGGAGGATATAGGGAGAAAGGGTTAAGGGTAGAGGGTAGGGGGTTTAAGTATTTAGGGTTTAAGGGTTAAGGGTTAACAATTAATGGTAGAGGGTTTAAGGGTAGAGGGGAGACACATAGAGGGAGTGAGTGAGAGATAGAGAGATACCTAAGAGAGGGAGAGGGGGTAGGAAGGAGAGGCTTGAGAGAGAGAAAGAGAGGGTTTGGGGTTTAGGGTTATGGGTAGAAGGGAGAGAGAGGGATTAAGTGAGAGAGAGAGAGATTAAGGGAGTGGGAGAGGGATAAAGGGTAAGAGGGTAGAAGGTAGAGGGTTATGTATAGGAGAGAGATAGGAGTGAGTGAGAGAGAGACCTGTATAGGGGAGAGAGAGAGAGGGATTGGCGGAGAGAGAGAGAGAGATTATGGGAGGGAGACTGATAAAGGTAGAGGTAGAAAGGTAGAGGGTTGGCATAGGAGAGAGATAGGAGGAGAGAGAGACCCAGAGAGGAGAGGGGGTAGGAGGGTGATAATTCCTAGAGAGAGAGAGAGGAGGGCAGGAGGAGAGAGATAGAGGCTAGAGGGTTAAGCATAGAGGATAGAGGGTTTAAAGGTTTATATTTTAATGATTAAGGGTTTAGGGTTTAGGTTTAAGGGTAGAGGGGAGAGATATATAGAGAGTGAGTGAGAGAGAGAGAGAGAGACTTGAGAGAGGGAGAGGCAGTAGGAGGGAGGGTCTTGAGAGAGAGAAAGTAGAGGGTTTGCATGCAAAGGGCCAAGGGTAGAGGGAGAGACCTAGGAGGAGTGAGTGAGAGAGAGACTTGAGAGGGAGAGGGAGAGGAGGGAAGACTCAGAGAGAGAGAGATAATTTGGAGAGAGGGATTGGTGCTAGGACAAAGATTAACTTGATGAGAGAGAGGGAAATGGCTGATAGATAGGAGAAAGGGCTAAGGATAGAGGGTAGAGGGTCATATCTAGTGTCTAAGGGTTAAGTGTTAAGGGTAGAGGGTTTAAGGGTAGAGGGGAGACACATAGAGGGAGGGAGTGAGAGATACAGAGAGACCTAAGAGAGGGAGAGGGGGTAGGAGTGAGAGACTTCAGAGAGAGAAAGAGAGGGTAGAGGGTGGCTCAGGGCATGGGTAGAGGGAGAGAGATAGAGGGATCAAGGAGAGAGAGAGAGAGAGGAGGGAGTGGGAGAGAGATACAAGGGTAGAAGGTAGAGGGTTAAGGGTAGAGGGGAGGGAGATAGGAGTGAGTGAGAGAGACCTAGGAGAGGGAGAGGGGGTAGGAGGGTGAGACTTGAGAGAGAGAGGGTGGGAGTGGGAGAGAGATAGAGGCTAGAGGGTTAAGCATAGAGAATAGAGGGCTTGCTGGCTTAGAGTTTGGCTGCCAAGGGCTTAGGGTTTAGGCTTAAGGGGCAGAGGAGATATATAGAGAGTGAGAGAGAGAGAGACTTGAGAGAGGGAGAGGCGGTAGGAGGAAGGGTCTTGATAGAGAGAGGGTAGAGGGTTTAAGGGTTTAAGGATTTAAGGGTTAAGGGTAAAGGGCTAAGGGTAGAGTGGAGAGAATTAGGAGTGAGTGAGAGAGAGAGAGAGAGACTTGAGAGAGGGAGAGGGGGTAGGAGGGGAAGACTTGAGAGAGAGAGAGAGATACTTGAGAGAGGGAGTGGTGTTAGGACAGAGACACTTGATAGAGAGAGGGGGGGATTGGTTGATAGATATAGGGAGAAATGGTTAAGGGTAGAGGGTAGGGGGTTTAAGTATTTATGGTTTAAGGGTTAAGGGTTAACGGTTAAGGGTAGAGGGTAGACATAGAGGGAGTGAGAGGGGAGACACATAGAGGAAGTGAGTGCCTTTTTCGACCTGTCGGGCACCTTGTCCTCCTTTTTCATGAGATCACCCAAAAATTAAAATTTTTGTCCAATCTCTCAAGGGGGAAATATATTGGCATGTTTTCTCTCATTGGGCAATAGTGGGGCAAGATTTTTAAATAACAATTTTTTTTGCCTTTGATCGAGATAGTTTATTCTTTGAACCAACACAACAAGTGTATTGCTTCAAAGAGGGGCAAACTATAGACATGTAAAATGTGTCGATTGGCATTGTGAATCTGATCTCGACTACTAACATCCTTTCGTCCTAAATCATCTTTCGGTCTAACAATTTAATCAAATCCCCATATCTGATTAAATTCATCAATATTCCTCTCTTAATTAAATAAACCAGTTATCTAATTAAGTCACCTCTTCTCAATAATTAAATTAATCATCTAATCTAATTATCCCTATTTAATTAAATAATTAATTTTATTTGATTAAATCTCTAAAGTTTGTCTATTAAATTAAATATATTAAAACCTTGTTTAGTTTAATCTAACATCATCCCTTTTAATTAAATAAATCAAAATTTTTAATTAATTAATCTCTTATCATATTCCTCTCATATTTGATTTAAATAAATCCACAAATTTAAGTCAAATAGGTCACATCATTTAACCTCCTTCATTAAATTAATTAACTTTGGTTAATTTAATCTCATATCATGTCCCATCCTCCAATTTTTACCACTTGCACATGAAAATAGATTTAATTGATTTATTAAATCTCTATTTTCCTCAACAAGGCATCTTTTTGGAATATTCTCCAAGTTTGAATTCAAAAATCTAAGTTGACATGTACATCCAACAAGGCATTTACTCCATCTTACATGTCCTTTGCCTTGATCCAAGTGGCATTTAATGCATTCTTTCTTCCCTCTTGCATGTCATTTCAACGAATTCAAAATTCAAAAATAGGCATTTATTGGCACAATCCTCAAAACTTGCACATCCTTCATCCACTCATAGGTTGACAAGTGGCATCTTGCCATTGGATGAATGTTAGTCCCACATTGCTCAATTTTAGACATTCATCCTTCAATCTCATCTATAAATGAAGAGCTCATCTCCTCATTTGATCATCCACAAATTATGCAAAGTTACCATGCTCAAATATCTATCAAATTTCATCCATCATCATTGAATCTTAGCTAGGTTATGCAAGTTTTTAGCTTGGAGCATTCACCATCCTTCATCAAAGTGGATCAATTATCATCAACATAGCAAGTTTGCATCATAGGAATTGGGAAAAGGCCAATTTTCACATCAAATTGGCACCAATTCCCCCATGGGATCATGTGTTTGCTAGCTTAATTAGGATTCAATCTCTATTTTGTTATTTTCATTGTGTTCTTCATTGCTTTTCCTAATTTGAGCTATGTTAATGGATTTCATGGGGAATCCTTGTTCGTGCTTTCAATTGACAATCTAATGTATTTGTTCTTATTGTTTTGTAGGTATTAGGATTGGGGTTCGCACAATAGTAACCTTTTCATTGTTGATTTCAAAGAGGCAATGAAAAATGAGTTTGAAATGATAGACCTAGGTTTGCTAAAATATTTAATAGGCATAGAGGTCCAGATCATGAAATCTTTATTTCACAATAAAATTATGCTAAACAAATCTTGAAGAGGTTTAGAATGTTGGACAACAAACCAACCCCAACTCCAATAGCTACAGGTCTGAAATTAAGCAAAGAGGATAGCAGTAGTGATGTTAACCTAACCCTTTACAAGAGCATGGTTGGAAGCCTCATGTATTTGACAGCAACAAAACCTGATTTGATGTATGCGATAAGTCTGATTTCTATGTTCATGGAGTAACCTAAAGACACACACTAGCAAGCAGGAAAAATAATTCTAAGTTATGTCAATGGCACGAAAGGCTATGGAATTATGTATACTGCCCCCAATGAGTTTAAGCTATTTGGGTACACAGACAGTGATTGGATAGGAAATGTAGATGATAGGAAGAGTACATAAAGATATTTGTTCCACATGGGTTCAAGAGCAATATCATGGGCATCAAAGAAGTAGGCCATAGTTTCTCTCTTCACAGCTGAAGCGGAGTATATAGTAGCAAATGCAACATCATGTCAGACAATTTGGATAAGAAGAATCCTTGCAAATTTGAATGAGTACCAAGAATATTGTACAACCATATTTTGTGGCAATGTGTCTTCTATTGCATTGACTAAGAATCTCATCTTTCATGGATGAAGCAAGCACATCGAAATCCACTACCATTTCATAAGGGAGTTGGTGGAGCATGAAGAGAATCAACTTTAGTATTGCATATCTAAGCAGTAGCTCACTGATATTTTCACAAAGGCATTTTCAAAATAATCCTTTGAACACCTAAGAGATAGGCTTGGTATGTAGAAATGCACCGAAACTTCAGTTCTAGAAAACACATAAAAGCGTTGATGTTATTCAAATTTAGTTCTAGAAACTCAGAAAGGCGCCGGAAATCATAACAGGTACAAATAGGTATGCTCCAGAAACTTTGCTCTAGTGCTTCGTAATCTTTGCTCCGATGCTCCGAAAACTTTGCAGAGTGATGAAAAATAGGGACAGTTTCTCCAAAAATGTTACTTCGGAAACTTTTCTCATAAAATTTTAAATGATGATGAAAATAAAAATGGCTCAGGATTAAGGGGGAGTGTTGGATTATTTAATCCTGAGCAGCAATGGGCAGATGCATTTAATGCCTAGTCAAAGGAGATCTACTTTGGATCATTCCCCCCTTTTTAAATGATGATGAAAATAAAAATGGCTCAGAATTAAGGGTCCGTGTTGGATTATTTAATCCTGAGCAGCAACGGGCAGATACCTTTAATGCCTAGTCAGAGGAGATCCACTTTGGATCATTCCCCCCTTTTTCACTTTAGATATTTGATGTCCAAATAAATGCGCTTTGACAAAAAATTAACTCTGGTGGGTGAATTTGAAATTGAGCGCTAGTTTTGGAAAGGGCAACAAAAGACAAAAGAATAATATAATGTTTATTCAACAGTTTTTGTATGAAGAATACACAAAGCTTTTGCTCTGAGTTTTGTCTATAATCTTTTTGATTGTAATCTTTAGTGAATGAATGAAATTGAATATAATATTCTACCTCCTTGTCTTGTTGTCTCTTTAGTCTGTGTGTTTTCATTCTTTGCCCACTGTAGTTGGGTTTATTTTCCCAAAATAATTCTGCAAACCACATAGAACTCTTTCTCACGTTACTTTCTCTAGTGTCCACGTTTATTATCAGATGAAGGAATAGGGCAGTAAAACACATCAATGAAGATGATATGAATATAAAATATTTGAATCGTGTTGTATATAATCAGTGGAGAACTTACTTATTATATAAAAAATTAAGTAACGATAAACTGATTTAAAATTATATGCAAGCAAAAGAGTACTATATTCTAGCAATATATATAATCTAAACTTAACAATACATACAAACTTACAGTGGATGTTGTTCTTCCAGCTATATTTTTGAAATCTCCTCTCCGGTCATCTTCCCTTAATGATGTGAAATAGATCCGGACAATTGATGAGTTGTACAAGCATTACTATTCTAATTTCCATTCAAACTAACAATATACTCTATTTCTTTTTTCTTAATTTTCTATTTTAGATCACTATTGGGAACCCAATAGCTAATAAAACAATCTATTGGATGAGAATGATATTTGTGTACTTAGAAATGGAGGAGTGGAGAAGAATAAGCCAACTCCACATTATCAAATGAGAAGGATAGGAAACATGCCCAGATCTCTTAAACATCAACTGAAAATGCAATTATATTTGTTTTATTCTTCATTTATAACTACATTCTCAGATGATCCCCAATAGATCTGGTCATGTTTCCTTTACTAGAAACAAGAGTTGCAGGGCAGCGAAGTTCCTGCTAAAGAGTGGCAGAACATTTTTGGCAATGACCTAGTCAATGAATCAGTTTTGGTAACAATCTAGTCAGTTTTGGTAATGATCTAGTCAATGAATCATAAGCAGGTGTTTGTATAGCTGGGAACTGCTCAACTATTTTCAGGCTTTGCAAATCTGTTATGTTGCTGATTATTTTGGAGCAAATGTATCTGAATCTACTGTTGGGATGGGAAATTGTGGTCCTCTGAATCTGGTGCTGAGATACTTAACTCTTTAACTAGTTCTACAGATGCCGAAAAGTATTGCTTGTTATAGTCATTTATTCTTTTGAAAGGAATAAGTCTTATTTCTTTTCACCCATAAAGTGCAGTTGATAGATCTTTCCCATAAAGAGCACAAAAATTAATTAAGTATTTTATCATTAAACAGAAATAAATGGCTTTCCTTATCTTTTTGCAGAATAACTGGATCTCCTACAATAAGGAGATTCATGGAGAACAAGGTTTCTTTGAAGTAGGGCTATCTATTCAAACTTAATAACCATCTGTGAATCTTGAAATTTAATACTTGCAATATTATCATTTATTTCAACAATAAAAATGGCACATACGCTTATAGAAATCTGGACCAACATTATCAATTTTGGAAGTTGCATATACATCTGATTAACCATAACTGTTATATAGAGTATTGTTTGTAGAATGATGAATGTGTTGCATCATAAAATAATTTCCCCTTAGACACTCCGATTCAGAGATTTGTGAGGAAGAACTGTGCAACTTAGGACTACAACTTCGTCTTCAACAATAAGAAATTTCGTCTTAACTGGTATATAGAGTACTGTTTGTAGAATGATGAATGTGTTACATCATAAAATAATTTCCCCTTGGACACTCCGATTCAGAGATTTGTGAGGAAGAACAGTGCTACTTAGGACTACAACTTCATCTTCAACAACAACACCCTCACCTAATAAACAACATAGAACACAAGAATGAAAAAGGAATATAATTTATTAACAGAAATATACGCAGAAGCATCATAACATAAATATAGTCCATCATACAAGAAATCATAATAGTAACTCACTTAGAATTGAAATACCATTCTTAGCTCCATTTTTTCCTTGACCCTGCAAAAGAAGTTTATTATATAAGATAGTTTACTAATCTGCTGAATAAAACATCATATTTTAAATACACATAAACAACAATATTCCTGCATTGAGCCTCAACTGGTTCATGGCGATGTCAAGTGCTAATAATGATGATAAATCTCAAGAACAGTTTATGGCAGAGGGTATTAAAATTCATCCACCTCCTAAGATTCACAAACTAAGTAAAGCATGCATTCAATCACATCAAGGAAAACCTAATCAACTGCTCTCACACAGATTTCAGAAAGTGAAGCAGAGGAGAAGGCCCAGCTTGATAGCAGATAGCATTAATAGGTCTAGAAAGATCGCAAAATGCATATTTCTATTTGAAGAAATCAAGCATTTTAGAGTTTATAAGAGGATAAAAACACTTGTGGGCTATCATGCAATTCAATCCACAACATCATGCTGTCAGGAAGCTCTCTGCTGTGGCACATGAAAATGAACCTACCAGAATTGATGATGAAGAAAATGAAGCTATGAAGATCAGCATGTTCCACGGTAGTATTATTTCTTCTCAGTTCCTTGCCTACATATGCTGGTCAGGTAAGAGGTTTCAACCAAATATTTTTCATCCTATCCTCAGCAACCTACTAGAGTCTATGGTATATCAGATTTACTGTTCTAACCATGCATTGTCAAAAACCAACTCATCGTGCTACTGCTAGGCTAAACATCTCTTTCAATCAAGGGGTTCCACCTTCACAACATATGGCCATGGGAATAGAGTTCATGGTAGTATTCACATCACAAGCGAAAAATAGAACCCAATGGGTCCACTTCCAACAGTTGCTCAAGGCTGTAGTGGCATCTCCATTCTTCAACCTGATATGATCCAGCTTTACTTGGTCAAGGTCTGAGCAATCCATATCCTATGAATCAGTTGGGAAAAAAAATGGAGACCGTGATGCTCAAATCCCTGTATTGGAAGGATGCATCACCAATTGACTAAACCGTATGGAAAATATAATGAATGTATCACATAATTTATAAAAACTTGTGTATTTAGCAGTATAAACTTCAGACCATTGATAAGTTCCTTATGTATGACCCAATTAAAAGAAAGATAGCTGAAGCAATGTAGGAAATCATCAAACTTCATTTGGCAAGACACAAGCAACATAGGCTGGCAGCTGTAGTGGTACACAAGCACAAAGAATGGATTGGTGATTCTCAATCTATAAGCCAACTGCCAGACAGCCTATTCATGCCCAACCCATGCAAGACACAGCTCCCATGATCCAAAACAAAAGAGTCCTTATCCTCTTGAAGGGCTCCCCTAATATTTTCCTGTTCTCACTTTCTTTTTTGTTAAGGGCTCGATGTTTCATTTTCTATATGACAAAAGGAGTATTTCCAGAATGATGGAGAAAAACAGCGTGCATGTAATTAAGTATTAATATACTGTTATATAATAGAAGTACATATATACTCTGAAAGTATTAATTAGAGAAGGAACAATAGTCTTTGTCTTTATTGGATCTATTGTTGAAATGGATCATAGTACTCAGTACAAGAGGATGTATTGGATAACATTGGACAGACAATTGTTTTGTCTTATGATGGTCAGGTTCTTGATTTAACCCACACCTTCTAAGAAAGTTTATTTCGACTCTTTTCACAAAACAAAAAAACAAAAAAAATGAGTTTAAATCCTACCTGAACTCTTGCCCATTTGCCGATAGATGACTTCCAGCCAATTATTGCATGCATTACAATAACATTGTCCTATTAAACATTAAAAACATGCCTTGGTCAATTCTGATTAAATAAAGCATATTTTTGTTTGTTTATAAGAAAACTGATACATCCCATAAATTGCAGGATATTGAGAGAAATGCAGGATGTTCAAGTATTTCAAATAGAGTAAAAAATACTTAATAAAATAGAAGTAAATGAGTGTAACCCTATCTAGAAGCATGTTGTACCTTTATTACCATAAAAAATTACAGAGCATAACTTCAAAGTCCAAAACGTGTTTATAATTCTGTTGCGAGTATCAAGCAAGACCAGCATTAAGTAGAGTAAATATAGCATAGAACAAATCAATGAATGATTTAGAGGCTGTAATAGGAAGTGTCAGCCCTGTATTTTTAAGCAGATGTTCATTTCCAAGATTGCTCCGTCTCAGGCTAACTTTCATGCATTATATGAGGTTTATCTGAGTTGTTGTAAATTTTAAGAGCAAGGCATCCAAACAGCTAAAGATTGAGATTCTGTTGAGAATTATAATGGATCTATTTGCTGCTGAGTTCCTTTCTATTATTATAATTAAGGTTTGATTGCTCTGAATAGATAATAGATATCGCATCTCTTGTGTTAGTTGTGTTTTAACAAATAATTTCAACACAGTTTGTTTGCTTTGCTGGGACATCAATTACAGCATTAAAAACAGAATAGTTAATTGTACATAAAAGATGAAGTTCACAAGCTTATAACTTCTTTCTCCAAAATACACCAAGCACCAACAAAATGCCAGGCATTTCAGGAATCCACAAAATTGCATTGCATTCAGAAGATCTGAGAAGACATTAAAATTACTCTTTTGCCATGCACGTCTCATTTTTTGTGGTACAAGCCAGAAAGGAAATATGTCAGCCAGCATGTGTTGTATACATATTCACGGGATTCAATCCAATAGAACAAGAGAGGTTCTACAAGCATACAATTCAAGATGTACATCAGTGCAAGGTTTCCTACATTTAGCATATCAGGAAGATGCATAAAAGTGAGACTTATGAATGTAGCTAATCTATCATCTAAAACTTACTAGGCAAAAGTAAACATCAAACAAACCAGCACATAAAAGTTCAATTCACCCAATGGATTGAAACAAATTTGCGGGATAATAAACCAATTGCAGAATCACCAGATCATTTGTAACCAGAATCTCTTGGGAACTTATGCAAGATGATGCATCCAATGCTTTAAAACAAAGAGTCAAAAAATAAACTTAACATTAGAATAATATAACTAACTCACTTGGATTTTGATTAGTCATGATTGCATTGCCACCAAAGTCACAACTAGCAGCAGTCATGCCATTCTTCTTGTAGTAGTTATCAAAAGCATAGGAGGCATGAGCTGCAAGAGTATCTGGATTATAGCAGGCACCTCCTTGTTGTATTGGTGCACAGTCTGCACCTCCAAGGCCACATGCATAATCCAAGGCAACTTGCAAGCTTGTATCCGGGACACCAGGCTTTGTTATGCACCAAGTTCCAGTTGAGCCGGTTGTGGGTGTTGTTGGAGTGGTAGGGGTTGTAGAGGTGTATTTTATGTCCTAAAGTTCTCTGGAGGTTGAGGGAAATTGTTCTAGTCTACCTAACTCTTTCTGTGAAGAACAGTTGAAAGAGCTCATTTTTACAAACACTGCAAGTATGCTTGCACTATTAAAATCTTGGATAGGAACTTGAGCCCAACTATTCTTGGTGCTTGAATATATGTCTGCTCTAGAAGAGCTTAGACAGAAAACATTTATGAACTGTAAGCCTGTCATACTTACCTAAGCTTCTACCACTTTAACATGGGAGAATTTTCATTAACTAAGTTAACCTCTAAATATCTCCTAATACAATGATACCTAGCAATAATCTGTCTTTACACATTAAAGAAAGAACTTTGTGTTTGAAATTGATATGAATCAAAAAGGTAAAATTTGGTATTACTTAGTTGTATATACTGTATATCTACAATGCAACAAATATATTCGATATTCAACTTAAATAATGAATATACTTAATAGATATGCCAAAGAATTTTGCAATATAGAAATGTGAACCAATTCAAGCCACCGTAGATACAAGCATCAAATTATTTGGCAATGTGTACCTCCAAAATGCAGAAGAGAGAGCTGAAATGGAATTCACTCCATATCAGAATGCTATTAGCATCCTGATGTTATCAACAGTAGGGAAAAGATCAGATGTTGCTTATACTGTGAGAATGGTGACCCAGAACCTACCAAACTCTAAAGCACATCATTAGAATACTGAAATAATGAAAGGCAACTTCTTGTGCAGACACCTTCAGCAATGAACAATAATGTAGTTGTGCAAGGAGGTTGACAAAAGTATGGGATTTAGTGAATGCAAAATAGAACACAAAGAAAATAAAAGTTCAGAGTTTGGAACCTTTCTTATCTTTGTTCGACCACTGAATTCGATCTAGAAATTTATAATTTTCAACATTTAGGATTAGTAATTTTTGGATACATTATGGATGACAAGGATGTCATATCCATCTGATCCAGCATGGCTAAAAATTAGATGGTATTTTGGATACAATCAGATACAGTACTCAAGTCATACTTGAGTCATATCATAGTCGTTCCTGGTACAGCAGTACACATATCAAGGGTTTTACCACAGCATATCCTACAAGTTTGCTATTGGTGCATTCGTAAGGCCAAATGCTATAACGTAGAATTTATGCTGGTTACAATTGTAAGGGTTAACCAAAATTAATATATGTAGAAAAAGACTATGATGAAATGAAAATGAAAATTTGTAGTGCTTCAAAATTAATGAAAATTGACAAAATTGCTAGCTCCAATAAGTCTGTCCCATGGCAGCACTTGATTAGTGATAGCAAGAGCTCATCAAAAATATGCTAACAATTATCGTACCTTAATCCGTAAGTTTTGGGGGTTGGATGTACCAGTGTTATCAAGAGTTGAACTGTGGGCACACCCTGACACTTTCCCTATAAATTTAAGGATGGAGTTTTGAACAATGATATCAAATGCATTCATTATTTAATCCCAAAGCAAAAATACTAAACAGAACAAATAGAAACCAGAGGTTCTATCAAATCTTAAGAGGTGAATAGGAAATGAATATAGTCTTCAGCTTTTTTATAAGCCCTGAACCAACACTTTAACTGATGGTTAACAAGTACTTTATGGCACATAAACTAAAACTGCCATTGAAAAATAAACTGGCTATCTGGAATATCTACATAGGAGGTTCTAAGGTTATCATTTTCCTTTTCCACTATGAACGATCAAAAGAAAACTAAAAGGCTGAGATACATGAAGCATGCATGTGGGAGAAGGTATAGCAGCACAAGTCCCAAATTTTAAAGAAAGTGAAAATATACACAAAGAGTCAGGAAAATATAATAACATCGACAAGTAACCAAAGTAGGTCAATAAGACTCATAACTACATCCAATTGCAATATAAAAAAGTACTACACTTAAAAATAACCCTAGGAGCTGATAGAGTGACTAAAGAAGAAAAGACTGAAAAAATCAAAGCATAAGAAGAGGAGCTGAACCCAAAGCGGACACATGAAGCATAAGCACAATGCAAGGAGAGGACACTTCAAGGGTAACAAGGAACAGATCTGAAGGCCATAACGAAAGACCAAGCCTAGAAACCAGTACTGTCACACATCTGTATTCACACTTACTTAAGGAGAAGAAGAACCGACAACATTATTATCCACCATCTCAACTTGACCATTGCAGGATCTAATAATGACCACAAAACACTGCAACATTAGAAAAAAATTTCAAGTCCTATTTTCAATATTCTTTTGATGTTCCATTGTCAAGTCAAAATGATTCGGCGTTTCCGTCAAAAAATCATTTTTTTAATTCTTCATGAACACCAAAATTTTGATGTTAGATTATGAACGACTATTTTTTTTATTTCATTTCCAATTTATATTTTTGCAGATCCCTCCATTTGCTTTGTCTTCAGATCTTACAGGATGTCGAAGTATTGATGTCAATTCATAAACTACAGAAAATTCTGATGTTCTTGAAACAAGTTAAAATTAAACGAAACACATTGGGCTCCTGCTTTCGAAAAGTCTTGCAAACTACACGACACCCGAGAGAACAAAAGACAGACGACACAACAGGGAATGTTGTACAACAAACACCAGATGCTAGTCCACAAACGAAGCTTCTACTCCCCATTATTTCGTGCTAAAGTTAAACCCAAAAGAATTTACTGTATTTGCTAAAGTTCTAAACCCTGATTACGGTATCGAAGCAAATTTTGTTTGATGCTATAGTTGTGGGTGCCATAATAGTGATCCTCCCACCAACGAAAAACAGTTGTTTTGAAGACTGGGGAAAAACATCACCCTGCCAGCTGCGTAGCAGCACACGCACATAATAATAACTAGATGATGAATGGGATAGAAACGACCAAAGTAAAAGCAACAAGATCAAACCTGAGTAGCCAATTATGCTTTGCAATTGTCTACTTCCCTTGCCTACTGTTATAATTGAGAAAACTGTATATTTAAAATCTTAAAACTGCAGCTCTATTGTGCTCTAAATTGGAATCTGTTACAGATTGCAAAACTCTAGAGCTTAAATTTGCACTGCTGCAAACTATAGTTGTGCCTTAGGTTTGAAAATAGGAAAAATGTAATTCTAACAATTCTGAAATAATTTTCACACCTCAAATTTAAATTATAAACAAAAATTTTCCGTTCCTCAAATGGGTGGCTCAAATGTAAGTAGAAAATACTAAACAGTCCTCCTATAATCTCAGAAACTTTGGGAATAGCCCATTATGTATTGTAATTTTTATTCATGTAGGAAATTTGCGTCTTTTGCTACTCATGGATTCCTTATTCCTGTCCATTTAGTGAAAGGTATGATTGGCAGCAATGAATGCACAACACCCAAACCATGGCAAGCGACTTACCTCAAGATTCTAGACCTCAGGGTCTGTAAAGGGTGCCTTTGCACGCGCTTCGAGCAGCTTTGAGAAAGAAGAAACAAAAGTAAAGATTCATCTCAAACTACAATTGTGCCGTTGAGGAAAATGCTACAGCTTGCAGGAAGAATATTACATAACCCTCACGGGATCCTGTCATGGCACAAAGAAATATTTTTACTCAAAAACGAAAGCTTGTCCGGAAAAAGTAATCAACTATGGGAAAACAATTCTTTTAACTTACTTTGCAGCATAGCGAGATCCGAAGCGTCTGTTACAGAAATACTCTACACTACAGTCCAAGGCACTCCAACAGATGTTGCCACTGTAACCTGGAGAGAGTGTTTTGAAAATGTATATCTTAATGCCCTCCTCATTGACTCCTCGTAAGGAATGTCCTGCAGGCCAACAACACTGGCCACATCTCCTCCCCATGCAAACACTACTACCGTGGCAACTCCTGAACACAGCTGAAACCCCAATCGCCAACTGTCTAAACGATCTGACAATCTGCAGGAGCCTCCCCTCTGAACTCGTGCGCTTTCTTACATTGTTAGTTGTGAATGCACCTGCAGCCATCTGCAATGCGAATCACAGAGTGCCAAAAAAGCTTCCGTCAATATTTGCCCTAAAAAATACGCAGGTTAACTGATGGAAATAGGAAACCGAAGATAACTTTTGAATCATTCTGCATCCTCATTGGTTGTTGCTGCGTACATTAATCACCGTTTAACGATTGAGCCTTCGCTATAGTTCCCTGGCAGGAACTAATAATAATGAGGAGGCTGCTTAACTTTCTCAACTCCTCAATTTTCAATTGAATTGATATCATTTCCATCCAATAAATATAGGATTAAGGGAATCACAGTCATGATCTCACACTTTCATTACATTTAGAGCATAAGTTCAAACAAAAAATCACATCTATTAAAAGTACAGTTGTCGAACCATAAGAGATTAACCAACTCTAAAAAAAAATAAAAGAGAATAAAAGTACAGTAGTCACTATATTGGCTGTAGGAAGAAATGGTCAGCACAGAAAAAAATGGTCTCCAATTAATGTTGAATTTGCTGAGCATTGCTTTGAATAGAATGATATTTCTGTACTTGAAAATGGAGGAGTAGGGAAGGATAAGCAGCCTCCGGGACAATAGGAAACATGCCCAGATCTCTAAGAGATCATCTCAGAGTGCAGGTATATTTGTTTTATTCTCGAATAATAGCTACATTCTCAGATGATCTCTTATAGATCTGATCATGTTTCCTTTCCTCCTTATACTTATCCAAGGAATCTTCTTTAACATTCTCTGCTCCATAATTTTCAACTGCACAAATATATTTTCTATCCAATAAATAGAGGCTTAAGGAAAAACAAACCCTTTGCTGTAATAGAAAATCATAGTCATTCACACAGTGGAAAATCTCACACTTTCATTACATCTAGAGCATAAATCCAAACAGAGAATCGCATCTATTAAATGTACAGTAGCTAAACCATAGGAGCTTAACCATTCTAAGAAAATAAAAGAGAATTACATAAATCAGTTACTATCTTGGCTGTAGGAAGAAATGGTCAGCATAGAAAGAAATGGTCTCCAAATAATGTTGAATGTGCTCAGCATTACTTTGATAGAATGTCTTCACAATTTAACGTAATTTTTTCATGTGTCACCTTTTTCAGATTGAAGAATTAAAACACAAATAAAATTAATTACATAAATCAACTGTTGGAATTTAAACCCTAACTACAGCCGTCCCCGCCAACCACTGCCGCTATATCGCAATCAATAAATTAGCCATTGCGATACCGCGGGGAACTATGGAAAAAGCCGCCACCGCCAGGAAATATCCGGATACGAAAGAATTAATATTTATGTTATAATATTGATGTAAAGGACATTGTATTAAATGCGTATTGACAAGGGAAAAGTTAGTTAGGTAATTTGTATTAAATTTTTGTCGGGCCTTCTCATCCGTGAAAATTCTTCACGTGATTTTTACCTGTGTATTTGTATTTGTATTTTACTTTTTAATTACTGAGAATGTGAATGTGAATACCTATGTGTATTTGTATTTGTATTTTACTTTTTAATTACTGAGAATGTGAATGTGAAGAAACAAAAAATTACGAGCAGCAGCTCTGTGTGTTGAAAAATATTTTTATGTTTTAATTTTTACTATGTGTGAATTGCTCTACCTCTGTCCTTCACGTGGTATCAGAGCTAGTTCGATAAAACATATTATCTTGGTAAATTTAAAAAATGGCAGCAAGCACAAGCTTAACAAACTCACAAATTCCATAGTTTAATGGGAAGAATTATGAGTACTGGTCAATTACCATGAAAGCACTATTTAGCTCACAGAATATATGGGATTTAGTTGAGAATGGATTTCAAGAGCCAGCAGATGTAGTAGCATACAATGCTTTAACACAAGCAGAGAAAGACTTATTGAAGGACACAAGGAAGAAAGACTCAAAGGCTTTATTTTATCTGTTTCAAGCTGTACATGAGAGCATATTTCCAAGGATTTTAGCAGCTACAAAGTCCAAACAAGCATGGGACATACTTCAAACAGCCTATCAAGGCATGGCAAAAGTTAAAATAGCAAAACTACAAATGCTGAGAAGAGATTTTGAAACAATATGTATGAAGGACAATAAATCTGTAGATTCATTCTACACCCAAGTCATTGGGATGGTTAATCAAATTAGGTCTCGTGGAGAGAATCTGGAAGATATCAGAGTTGTTGAAAATATTTTAAGGAGTTTGCCCACAAAATTTCTACCGGTTGTAGTTGCTATAGAGGAGACAAAGAATCTCTCACATTTCTCAGTTGATGAGCTATATGCATCTCTAATTTCTCATGAACACAGGCTGAAAAGGTTAGCAGATGCATCACTGGAGCATGCTTTCAAAACTCAAGCTTCAATCAGTCAAGGAAGAGGCAGAGGTAAATCAAGAGGAAGAGGAAGAAACTCTTACAGAGGTGAAAGCTACAGTCTATCAAGTTCAAGTGGAAGAGGCAGCAACCAAGGCTCAAGCCAAAACCCAACACAGAATCAGTCACAAAATCAAAAGTATGATAAATCTCAATGCCAATGTCACTACTGTAAAAAATATGGGCATTATATGAATGAGTGTAGAAAGAAGCAGTATTATAACAATAGACAAAATGCAAAATTTTTAAGAGAAGGTCAAAATTAGAATTCAAATAAGAGCACAATGTTTTTAGCTTGTAATGCTGCTCAAGCAAATGAAAAAGATGTATGGTTTTTAGATTCAGGCTGTAGCAATCATATGACAGGGAATCTAGAAATGTTTTCAAGTTTAAATGAGAATGTAAAGTCTGAAGTTACATTGGGTAATGACAACAAAGTGTCAATCAAAGGAAAAGGAGATGTCAATATTTTAACTAAACAGGGGGAGAAAAAGTATATTTCAGATGTGTATTTTGTTCCTGGTCTGAAACATAACTTAATGAGTGTAGGGCAACTGGTTCAAAAAGGGTAAAGAGTAACCTTCAAGAATGGTCTGTGCACAATTTTAGACAAATATCCAAGCAACCAGCTTATTGCAAAAGTCAGAATGACAAACAATAGAATGTTTCCCTTAAAGATTAGGCCAAGATTTGAATATAAATTATGCTCAAGCACAACACTTAATGAATTCACAAGTGGGTAGAGAAGAAACTACAGTAGTAGTGCATACAATCTTTCAAGCTGAGATAAAAGATGAAAACTGGTTATGGCACCTGAGATTTGGGCATCTCAACTTTGGAGGTTTAAATTTACTTCATAGGAAAGGCATGGTCAAGGGACTACCTTTAATAGAAAAACCAGAAAGGGTGTGTGAAGGGTGCATTTTAGGAAAACAACATAGAGAATCATTTCCAGCAGGAAAGTCAACTAGAGTAAAAGCCCCTTTGGAAATTATACATTCAGATTTGTGTGGACCTATGCAAACACCTTCAATAGGTGGTAGTTTTTATTTTCTGACATTCATTGATGATTATTCAAGAAAAACATGGGTTTATTTTCTAAAGTAGAAAAATAAAGTGTTTGATCTGTTTCGTCAGTTCAAGAATTTGGTTGAAAAACAAAGTGGTTATCATATCAAAGTGTTGAGAACAGATAGAGGTGGTGAATATATTTCAAGAGAATTTTTTAATTTTTGCAAAGATCATGGAATTCACAAGCAGTTCACAACTAGATACACACCTCAACAAAATGGAGTAGCTGAAAGGAAAAACAGAACAATCATGGAAATGGCTAGAAGCATGTTGAAAGCCAAACATTTATCAAATGAATATTAAGTAGAAGCAATATCTTGTGCAGCCTATATAATGAATAGGTGTCCTACAAAAAGTGTTATGAATATTGTACCTGAAGAAGCATGGACAGGAAGAAAACACAGTATTACTCACATGAGAGTATTTGAATGTGTAGCATATGCACATGTACCTGATGAATTGAGAAGGAAGCTAGATAACAAAGGAGAAAAATGTATATTTGTTGGATACAGTGAAGAATCCAAAGCTTATAAGCTCTATAATCTAACAACAAAGAAAGTTATAATCAGCAGAGATGTACAATTTGTAGAAGATGAAGCATGGGATGGAAGCATAGAGAAGACAGTCAATATTTCAGCTAGTATACCTCAAGAGGAGAATCAAGTTTTAGCATCAACAAATATTCCAGCTATTGTGACTCCTACCACTCCCATTCAAGCTCAGCAAAGTGGTCCACAAGTGACACCTGCATTGACTATAAGAACAACCTCAATCATTCAAGGAAGTAGTCCAACAAGAGGACAACAAACACCATCTACAGCAGGACCATCGGGTCCATATTCCACAAGTTCAAGTGATATGTCAAATCCTACATTGGCAAGTTTGAGAAGACAGAAAATCAGAAGCATAAGAGATATATATGAGAAAAATGAAGGTGAGAATAATTCAGATCAGATTTCTCTTTCTGCATTTTATTCTCAAATAGAAGATCCAGTTCATTTTGAAGATGCAGTCAAAGATGATAAATGGGTAAGTGCTATGGATGAAGAGATTGAAGCAATTGAAAAGAATCAGACATGGGATTTAGTCAGTCTTCCAAAAGACAAAGATTTCATTGGAGTGAAATGGATTTATAAAACCAAATTGAATAAAAAAAATGAAATTCAGAAGCTTAAAGCAAGATTGGTTGTAAAGGGCTATTCACAACAGCTTGGAATTGATTACAATGAGACATTTGCACCTATAGCATGATTGGATACTATAAGAATGATTTTAGCTTTAACAGCTCAGAATAAGTGGTCTGTATCTCAAATAGATGTAAAGTCAGCTTTTTTAAATGGTTATTTGGAAGAAGAAGTTTATGTGGATCAGCCACCTGGGTATGAAATTTTGGGTCAAGAAGACAAAGTTTACAAATTGAAAAAGGCATTGTATGGATTGAAGCAAGCCCCAAGAGCTTGGTACAGCAAAATAGATAGTTATCTTTTGCTGAATGGATTTAATAGATGTAGCAGTGAGCCCACACTGTATACAAAAAAGAATAAAGAAGGAAAATTACTGATAGTATGCTTATATGTTGATGATCTAATTTTCACTGGCAATTTGTCAATCGATCTGTTCAAAGCAGACATGAAAAAAGAATTTGAAATGACAGACTTAGGTCTGATGAAGTATTTTTTGGGCATTGAAGTGAATCAAAATGAAAATGGTATTTTTATTTCACAGTCAAAATATGCAAATGACATTTTGAAAAGGTTTAATATGATGAAGTGCAAACCAGCACCAACACCTACAGTGATAGGTCTGAAACTAAGCAAGGATGATAGAGGGTCTAATGTTGATCCAACTTTGTTTAAGAGGCTTGTTGGAAGTTTCATGTATCTCATAGCCACAAGGCCAGACATTATGTATGGAGTAAGTTTGATTTCTAGGTTTATGGAAACACCGAAAGACACCCATTGGAAAGCTGGGAAGAGAATTTTAAGGTATGTAAGTGGAACAAGAAATTTTGGCATTAAGTATTCAAGTTCAGATGAGTTCAAACTCATAGGATACATAGACAGTGACTGTGTTGGCATCATTGATGATAGAAAAAAGAACATATGGTTATGTATTTAATTTTGGGACAGGAGTTGTCTCATGGTCTTCAAAGAAGCAGCCAATAGTATGTCTTTCATCCGCTGAAGTAGAATATGTGGCAGCCACAAGTGCAGCATGTCAGGCAGTTTGGATGAGAAGAATTTTGAAAGAATTGCAAAATAAACAAATGGAGGCAACAAAAATTTACTGTGATAACAATTCAGCCATTGCTCTCTGTATCATTTTATCAGGGAATTAATTAATAATGGTAAAATATTTTTAGAGTTTTGCAGATCAGAAGAGCAAAGTGCATATATTTTCACAAAGGCGTTGGGAAGAGATAATTTTATTTTTCAAAGAAATAGATTGGGCGTGGACAGTGCAGTTATGTTTAAGGGGGAGTGTTGGAATTTAAACCCTAACTGCAGCCGTCCCCGCCAACCACTGCCCGCTATATCACAATCAATAAATTAGCCATTGCAATACCGCGGGGAACTATGGAAAAAGCCGCCACCTCCAGGAAATATCCGGATACGAAAGAATTAATATTTATGATTGTATTAAATGTGTTTTGACGGGGGTAAAGTTAGTTAGGTAATTTGTATTAAATTTTTGTCGGGCCTTCTCATCCGTTGTATTTTACTTTTTAATTACTGAGAATGTGAATGTGAAGAAACAAAAAATTACAAGCAGCAGCTCTGTGTGTTGAAAAATATTTTTATGTTTTAATTTTGTGTGAATTGCTCTACCTCTATCCTTCATCAACTAGTAGAAGATATGAAGTATAGTTATTGTTTCTAATCCAACCCAACAATCTATTTGGCTTTGCCAAATTTGATGTCTCTGCAATTCAAAACTTACAGTCGTTAGTAATGTTTTCTCTCTTTTGGGTGCTCTTTCACTGCATTGAGAAAAAATGTTAATTGAGAGAAGTCTCTAAATTTAATAGAAAATAAACCAGTAATTCATATATAACTCTTCAAATGACCAGTTATGAAGGTCTGGAGATCTGTAAGACTTTTGTTTTCTTCATTCATGAATAAATTTTGTTCTATACACAGAAATACCGATTGTATACCATGAGATTTGGTCAAACATCGGCTCTGTAGAATACGATAAAATCAAGGTTAAGGTAAGAATCAACAAAACTAAAATCTTAAGACCGTAAATCAACAATGAAGCAAAAATAATGTAGAAATTCAAAGCATAAGGTAATATTATCAATAACATTATGTCATGATTGAATCACCTTCATTGATTTTCTCTATTTTGATTTGTATGTTGGATTTACCTCAGATATGAGCATGCAACAATAGGCTAGTGATAATGACAGCAAAATAATGAAGATAGTAGTTGTCTTCTAGAATGTACTTGCATAAGTTATCTAGATTGGACTGAAATGACAGTGATAGGCCTCTTTTATAGAAAACCAAGTTTGAATAAAGGGCTAGGATTAAAAGCCAATAAGATGTGACAATCAATGGCTGAAAATGAAAGTTGTAAAATGAAATAGGGTTAGGGATAAATTAGGGGAAAGATAAGAATGAATGGTTGAGATTGAATTATAAAAGGGTGAAAACTAAATGACATGTGAAGAGAGGGGACTGGCATGGATAAAGAGATTGGCACTGAAAAAGAAGTTGCTAGAGAAATCAAATAATTATAAAATTATTTAACTTAGGAGGGAAAGTGAATAACTAAACAATTAAAACAATTATTTAATTATAAAAGAAGATGGAAAATTGGCCTTTTAATTAAATAATGATTTAATTTAAAAGTGGAAGTTAAGGACAAATTAGTAAGTCATTTAATTTATGGAATAGGATAATGAATAATTAAATAATTCAAATAATTATTTAATTATAATAGAAAAATGATAATAATTAATTAAATATAATTTATTTAATTTTGGAAGAAAGGGGACATTAGTGATGTAATTAAATAAATGAGGTTTATTTAATTAATAAAAAAAAGAATTAATTAAATAATTAAAATTATTTAATTAATTGAAGAATTATGACCTTAGACAATAATCAAATAATTAAGATTATTTAATTATTAGGGAAGAAGGGGATTCATGAAGAAAAATAGTGCTCGCAAGCAAAGGACAATTATTATTGTCTACATTTTTCCACCCTTGATACAATACAGTTTATCCGGTTGTGTCAAAGAAATTTAGTTCAAAGCATGCCTTAGGAGATAGGGTAAACCTATGCCCCCTAAGAAAAATTTACAAATTTTCAAAACAAAATCCAAAAAACTATAAATTATTCTAATAATTCTATTTGATAATAGATAATGCTTTTATGACAAAAAGGTCGACTTCTAGGACCTTCAGAATGGCCAATTAGGTGTTAGGACCTCTCATTGAGTGCACCTAGTAAAAACCCTAACCCTAGGTAGGTATAAATGGAAATTGGGTGGTAATTTTGCTCATTTACACATTTTAACCTTGGTGATTTAAGAGATTTGAAAGTGACTTGTTGTGAAGCCACTACCAGGATGTCACATGTTCCACACAATGCTCACTGTGGATTCTGAGCTAGGACCTTCTGACGACCAGAGGGCTCTGAGGACTCAATAAGTACAGCTTCCCCACTTTGTGATTTTCTCATTTTTGTGTAGATTTAGGGTTTCTAATGTAAGAAAACAATGTGGTGAATACAATTCACCACATCTACAATTACATTTTTTGCATGTGACACGACTCCCTACATCCACATGGTGTAACACAACTGTAGATTAGGGTTTTAACGAATGTGGTGTGCACAATTTTGAAGTGTGCCATAATCGTTTCCTAAACCACATCTATGGTCATAAATGACGCAATCACATATGTGAGTTTCATTTGTGCAATTAAATGACATATGTGAAATGGTTGGATGCAAGTATTGGGGGTTAACCAAAAATGACCCAAACGACGCATATTCGTAGGCATGCGACGCAAATGTAACTAGGCAATGCATATGCAAAATATGTGACACATTTTCCCTGTAAGATGTGTGTTCTTTATCAATGCGACACAATTGCCCGATTTAAGTTTTTCCCTAGTTTTAGATAGAATTTCTTTTGTAATTTAGGTCCAATAAGTTTGACTAAGATTTTTAATTGATGCAATAATTTTTTCTTGTGACCATAGGTTAGATATGACTTGATTTACACCAGAGAGAGTTAGCTATCTACATTCAAGTTGCAAGAGTAGTTGACTAATGTTGAGAATCATCAATTCATTTCCCTAGGTTTATACTATGTGACCTTCATGCCCACCATCATGGCGAATAGGGGACTGTTGACTGCGTTTGCTGAGAGATGGCATTTTGAGATGAGCTCCTTCCACTCTTCAACTAGGGAGGCGATAGTGGCATTCGAGGATATCTATCAAATTCTGAGACTTCATATCCATGGAGCATGGCTAACCTATGATCCAGAGCATGGGTTTTGATCTATTAAGGACCACTATGAGCATGAGGAAATCATAGAGCTAGGCATCTAAGAGCATGAGATTAGGTGATAGGTATTGGAAAAGAGGTATGAACAATGTGATTGCATATTGCATACACTAAATATCAAGATCATCACTTTGGGCCATCGAGGACATGGATTTCTAGTTGGCTGGGGAAAGATGCTTGCAGGTATGATGCCTAGGGGGATAGTTTATGCATGGAGGCCCCTTTTGGTAGCCTTAATATACTTTCAACTACATGACATCACCTATAGAGGAGCTTAGTTGATTAGCTAATGTACTACTCTACTCATGATATAGGGTTGGGAGCACATTGCTATGTTTCATCCACTAGTGGGGAGACAATTGGGGGTTGGCATGCCTTATGTCTACTTGTACAGTAGAGTAGTGACATAGAACCATGCCAGAGATGTGGGATATTCACGACATGCCATTGACCCACTTGCTAGTTTTGTATGGAGGATTTCCAGCCATGGGTAGATGAGGATGATCACTTGCCATGGTGCCAACAGCCTAGGTACCTGATTGGATGGATAGTTCAATCTCAACATATCATAAAGATGTACCTAATAGAGCAGGTGTGGAGACAATTTGGTTTGTACCAATGTGTGCTTGTTGGGACTATAGAGTACGTGCAGTCATCATGTGAGATACATCCATGAGGCTAGATGATACCTATGGCAATAGCTAAGTAGAGCATAGATGCATTACAACCTATGTAGTGGGGTTGGAGAGATGGGGATGCAAAGGCTACACTATGCTAGACTATGATGCATGGTTGGCAACACATAAGCCTTGCCCATTGACAGATCCATACCAGTCAGTGCCAGTCGAGGGTTGAGTTAGGGGCCCACAAGGTTGATTTAGAGGGTACAAACGAAGGGGGTTGGAGGATGAGGAGACAAATGGAGGGGTGATGATGGTTGGGATGTATGGGGAGATAGAGGAGCCAAGCCTAAAAGAGGAGGGTAAGGAGATAAAGAGCCATGAGACATCTCTCATCGATTAGGGAGGAGCCAAAACATGAGGAGGAGAGACAGGATGAGGAGTGAGTAGATGAGGGACCTCTTCCAAATTTTGGATAGCAGAAGGTACTCATGGGGGAGGAAAAGAAGGAGATGGAGGAAGAGGATTGACAACTAGAGGAGCAAGAGGATGAAGAGATGTGATAGGCAGAGTGGGTCTTATAAGAGTGAATTGTGATGGAGGAGGATGGTGGAGAGGGTATGGAGGATTTGTCGATTAGGGAAAGAGATGGATCCATAGATCAGAGGATAGAAAGCCTATAGGCACAACTCAACACAATGACTATTAGGATACATGCTTTAGAGGTAGAGGTGGACACCTTGAGGGAAGAGAGGGATGCAATAGTTATTAGTCATACGCATGGCTACTCTTAGTGGGTTGACCAAAGACATGGCTTGGGAGCTTTGAAGATCTGGAAGGGCTAAGAAGTAATATAGGGATCTATATGAGGTAGCAGTACCACATGCGTAGAGGGAGTTGAGCTTCATAGACGTTATGAATAGGTCTCATAGCCGATCACACTCTAGAAGGTCTCATAGCAGTGGGGGTGTTTCTGGGACGAGATGACATTCTCCTTATGAGCATCATGCATTGAAGTATAGGTCATCAGGGTCTCTGTAGTGAGAGGAAAAATAGGATTGTTAGCCATCACTTTTAGGGGACAAGGGGAGCTCCATGTAGAGTACATTTTGATATTGTATTGAGACATATTTTTTGACCAAGCCTACAAGCTTTATTTTTGGGATACATCTTGACTTTGTATTGTGACACCTTTTGAGATATATATGCGATACATGATTTTGGAAGCGAGTATAAGATATGTTCTCTTTTGTTATGTATTTATTATTTCATATGATGGATGATTATTCTTTATGATGTCTATGCATTGTATATGATTATGCACTATGGATGACTAATCTTTATTTTATGCTTGTGCATGATTCCTAGATGTTGGATGAATACATTTAATTTTAAAATGCTATGGATATATCATGATTATGATGTGAATATGAACATGTTATGACTATAATGTGATGATTATGGATGCCATGTATATGCCCTATGTATGCTTAATGGGTTATGTATGCAAAATTATATGATACGATTATGCAGTGCCTATGTATATGCAATGTGATGTTTATTATGAGTTGTGAATGTGATGTTATATATGATTTCCATCTATATGATGTAAATGCAATGTATATGCAATGTGATGTATGATGATGAATTATGATTATGAAATGATGTGGATGTAATAACATGTTAAATATGATGCATTACACAATGTATGATCACTTATGGGTTTGTATATGGAATGATTATGTATTAAATTCTAATGCTTTATAGATGCATGATGACATGATATGATGATGATGTTGGATGACTATATGAAATTCATATATGCAATCTATGTTTAATATTTACTTTCTAATGTAATATGGATGACCTAATGTTTATGATGATGCCCATATACTTCTAATATGATTATGTATGTAGGATATTTTTGTGTCATAGGATGCTATCAGGATGTGGATAGAAGCAATGTTAGAATGGAGGACATGGATGTTAGCATGGAGTGAATGAAGATGAAGAAAGATTAATATTTTTCATGCTAATATTTGGATTTAATCATCATTAGGTGTTAAAATATGAAAAATGGACAATAAACACCATGGTATAACATAAACCAAGGTGTGAAAAGTTATCCACCTGGGAAAAATAGATAGTCAACAAAAAAGAAATGTACTAACTCATACTAAGGGCTAAGTTACCCCTTTTTTTTTCAAGACAATCCACAAGAAATAGTCAAAATAAAATAGGTTATGACACATCATCGATCCTCTAAATCCTTCATGGGACATCCTCGAGGTGGCTAGTAACATGACCAAAATCAAATCAATAAAAGATAAGACAACTAAGACCAATAAAGTCAAGAACCATTCAAATTGTTTGCCAATTTTTTTTTTGTCTATAATGGTTTGATTGATCAACTGATTGGTGGGTAGATTGATTGACAATGCCTGGTTTCAGGAGAAGTGTGGAAAAAAAAAGTATCCCTTTTTGCTTGCTTGATTTGGGATTAATTAATGACAAATTGGACTTAATGAGGCCTTGATTTAGTGTTGCGAGGTGTTTTACACATCCACATTAGGTCTTGGACCCTTGCAAATTGAATAAAATGCATGTATTGTAAAGGTGTTGTAAATAATTATAAATGACTTTCACACTTTTCTTGACATTTTATTAAGCATTTAAGTCTAATATTACTCAAAAGTTAGCTTTTCCATCTTTTATAATTAAATAATTATTTAAATTATTTAATTATTCATTAGCCTTTTCTCTCTATAATTAAATAAATTTTATATTTATTTAATTATTTATACTTTCTTTATCTTCCCAATTAAATAATTATTTTAAATTATTTAATTATATAATTTGTTCTCACCTTTCTTTTGAAATAAATAAAATTAATATTTTATTTATTTCTCCTATGTTGTCCACCCAAATTAAATAATCTTTATTATTTAATTTCTCATCCCACCTCTTTTTTTGTGCCAATCTTATCTTCCATCTCAATTCTTTATCTATACACATCTTTCTTCTCTCAATTAACCTCCACCCTTGATGAAATTATTTTCTAATTTAATCTTGGCTCTTGGTCATGATCCTTATTCTAGCCATTCACTTAACTCTTCTCTATAAAAGGAAACCTTTAAACCCTAATTCATAATTCAATCACTCATTCAATCACCATTCATTACTTATTCAGCATTCAAGACAACATTCAAGCTCACTTCTAAGGCATTCAAGACCAAGATTCTTCAACCATTGTTGCAACAAATCAAGATCAATCATCATGGAAAGGTACTAATTCCATTATTTCATGATTCATTACATTATTTCTTTATTTTTGTTTAATTACCTAAAAGGGGTTTGACCAAGGTAAACCCCTATGCCTTGACATCCAATTTTTTTTCTCTTTCATTGTGTGTTTGCAGATTTAGGTATCTTAAAGACATGAAAATCATTGAAGATTAGGTTGAAGACATCTCTTTTTTTTCCAAGCTAAAATATCCATTAAAAGTCACTTTCAGGACCAAAAATTAGAGTTTCAAAACCAGACACATGCCAAGAACTGAAGTGCAAATTGAGGGCTTTCACTTCCACTTTCAAATTTTTAGAAATTTAGAAGTGGACTAAGCCACTAATAGTGGCGACTTAGTCCCATTGAACCTATTTTTTGGATGTTTTTTCATATTCGGATACCCATTTGGTTGAAATAGGTTTCTGAGCAGTTTTTCCAGAATTGAGACTAAGTCGCCCATATTGCACAAGTCTCCTAGTCAACTTTTGAATCAGTTTTGTCAGGATTCCATACCTTCATTCCATCCTTTATCAACCTCTAGGTGCACACATTCTGTATAGTTTTCTTTGCATTTCTAGGTCATTTATAACATGTTTCCATATCACAATGTGCTTTCCAGCACTTCACATTTCTTATATTTAGCATCATTAAATCATTTTTTTTAGATTATTGCACTAGTACATCATAATTAGACAAATTACATTCCATTTACATTAATCTTGAGTGTAGAGATTTGCATTTTGAACCCAATTCCTCTCCTTTTAGGTGAAAAACCTAGGAGTGTTAAAGGCAACCTTGGGTAATCCAAAATCATTATTTACATTTTGGTGAACCTAAAAAGCTAGGTTTTATATTTTTCATTCATGAAAAGTGCATTTAGGTTGAATTTTTGGCATCTAAAATCATTTTTTTTTTTTGAAATTTTGTATTTTCATCTTAGGTCTGCATCTTACAACACAAAAAACATCAAAATCACTCAATTTTTTTTGAAAATTTAGAAGAAAAAAAATCCCCACTGGGACTCATTCGCCACCTTGGGCGAATTAGTCCCTTTTCACATCTAAACCTACCTTTTACAACACTAAAAACCTTGTTTTTAAGCTTCTGTTTGCTTCCTTTGGATAGTTTTTTCACTGGGTTGACTTTCTGTTACATGCATTTCATTAAATATAGCTTAAATTGGCTCATTTCATCCATTGCTTCATTTCAATTTTTCATTCACGACATTTCACTTTCAAATCATTGCATTACATTACCTTGTGTGAAATCTAAAAATTTACATTTCATCCTATGTCTTTTTATTGTATTTTAAGTTTTCCTAGCTTCTATTACATTTAAATCATTCACAATAAGCATTGTTCATATTCATGGAAACTATGGATAGCATTAGATTGTTAAAATTTTCATTTTCAGCATTAGTTCCTAGTTCATTTAGATCAAATTCATTAGAAGATGAAAACAAAAAACAAAAAATATCAAACGACCAAATTTAAAAGATGATTCAATTTAGAAAAAGCATAACATCCAAGCCCTTTAGGAGTGATCACTTAGACATGTTAGATAAATTCCTTATATACTTGATCTCTCCTAGATCATCCACTAAAGGTTTGACACAAGAGGATGCAAGCATTGATACTCATGATAATCATACTTGTTCTTATCTCGATATCTCTCTCATTGGTGATGAAGGTATCTTGATGAAAGAAGACAATCATTGGAGATCATGAAAGACTTGATTGTCTTCCTCCTCCTCCCCCTTGGAAAGAAAAAACTGAGATCATGGCCACTACTCCCAACACCTTCCCTAATTGTGAAAATGCTACAATCATGAATGATCATGACAAACACATTTGTCTGGAGGATATGATTGAGAGCTATGAAAATTCTACCTCTTCCACTCAAGAAGACATTCTAGGAAATGAAGATGTAAGTATAGATAATCATGAAAATCAAACCTTTTCTTCTATTAATATCTTCTCTAGACATGAAGAATATAGTTTGGTGTTAGAAGAGATCCTCATTGAGACTCATGAGAATCTTATTCCTCCCTTTCCTGATACCCCTATGATTTGGGATGACTTATCTGAACAAAAGATTCCAATCATTGGTAACCATGAAACTCCTAGTCATCTTGATGGAACCCCTCAAAATATTTCTTGGTTCCACCTTAAGTTTGTGAAAATTTTGGCTTGGGTCCTTGTTTTTGGTATTTGGTCATGTCTCCATCACTGCATTAAGGTTTTTATGTTGATCAAAACCCTGCATAAATGATCTAAAAAGGCTACAAACCTCGATCGTTGTATTATTGTAGTGACTTGTATTCCCAGTTTCTGGTTTCCTAAGTTATGTTTTATGTTATTCACTTTCATTAGGTGACTGGTCCCTCATGTGTAGGTCTGAATCGCCCATTTCTTATAGGGTTAAGTACATGATCTTTAGGCCTTTACATCATTACCATTTGGTGACTTAGAAGTTCTTGAGCCTATTATTCCCATGTCATCCTAGGGGATCCCCCTCATTAGAACAACTTAAATGCACGTGCTTAAAGTTTCCACTTAAGTCTTGATGGCCTTTTTACTTTACTGCTCATCATTGATTTCTTCATAAGAACATATTTTGAATTTATGATGAGTGATGAAACACTGTTTTCTTTGATATCGCTCATTGTAGATAGCGACAAGAGCTCCTAAATAGAATGCAGGATAAGCAATGTTCCATAAGGGATCACTTATCGCTAATGGATTTTGAGCTTTCAAATTTGTAATTAGCAATAAGCGATGCCCTAGTTTTTTATTCTTATCACTCATTGTGGATGGTCATAAAATGATAAATGTAGATCAGCGATGAGCGATATGATGAAAATTCCTTTACATCACATGATCTTGGATATGTTTTAAATGCTATGTTCCACATTAGCGATACATGATGCACATTGTAAACTTTATAAATCCTCTCATTGCTAATTTCTCACAAACTGTATGAGGAGAATTCGCGATGAGCTACAGTATTGTCTTTTATTGCTCATCACGAATTCATTTCAAAGCTTGAGTTCCAAAATTACTAATGAGTGTGGTATCTTCTGAAAGGCTTCTTTTGCTAATGTGATGAGATTTTAGGAGTGATGTCTTTTGTGCCATTGATTTTAATGTAGGTGCACATGTCTTGATCTTATCTCTTTGATATATCCCATCGCTGATAGGATCCAAGGTCTGAAATATTGATTAACGATGCATGATGGAAGCACAGATGTGATCAAGGATCAGGCCGCAGATCCAAGGGTTGCTATTTCATCGTGAGAATGTTTACATTACCGATGAGGCCGATGAAGGACAAGATGCATCCGCGATAGGAGATGACTATTGATGGAACAAGCAATGTGGCAAGATCCAAAGGATTTCACACAAAGCAAAAGGAAAGCAGCAAAAGGTTTGGAGAACCATTTTTGTAGTTTTAAAATGAGATTATCCAATGGACTAAACATCATCGCATGAATACTTTCATCGTTGATTGCAACCTAAAATTTGGGGAATATTAGTGATAAGAAATGAAGAATATAAGGAAATTTTATCTCTAAGAAGAATTGGTCTTGTGTACTTTTCTGATATTAATGAAAAATCACGGATTAGGTTGGTGATACATACTGATTGACATATCACAACACTTGAGCTGGCATCGTTGTTTTCTATAAGCAAGTTGCTAAAGGCATAAAAAATGAGGCTTAGATCACCATTGATGAAGTTTTAAATGCTTTAAAATCAACTTCCTAGATTCATAACCGAGCTATTAAGTTATCAACTGGCTCGCGTGAGGAGTTCTTGGATCATTGATTTGGCATACTTCAAATTTTCTATTTAATGTAGATTGCCTATTGTAGACACGTGAAATTGACATCATGCATATTTAACTAATCATATTCGCTCGTAAATTAAATAAACCAAGGTATTTAAATTGAATAAATTAAATTTATTTAATTTAAGCCTATCATCATCCTTTTAATTAAATAAATCAAACATTTATTTAATTAAATCTAAAATCACCTTTCATCACCCTTTGATTTAATTTAAATCCCCAAATCTAAGTCAAATGGGTCAAAATCACCTAACATCATCTTAATTAATCTAATCGATGATTAATCTAATCTAATCACCCATCACATCCTCTAGCTTTTCCCACTTGCACCAATAAAGCATTTTAATTCATTTATTAAATTCATCATTTTCTTTCAACATGGCATCTTTGAGGAATATTCTCCAAATATGAATCTCCCCCCAATTTGACATGTACATCCAACAAGGCATTTATGATCTCTTACATGTCTTGCAAAAGTCAAATTCAACATTTAACTCCCAAATTCAAATTTGAATCTCCCCATCTTTGGCACATTGACCAAAACTTGCACATGCCTCAACCACTCACAAAGTGACAAGTGGCTCCATCTCATTGGCAAACAGATGGTAACTCATTCAAAGATCTTCCAAATCTTTAGTGAGAAATTTTTTACTTGCAATAAATAGGAATAAATTTGTGTATAAATGTGTTACTAATCAAATATTCTTCACAAAAACGCAATTGGGATCACCTTCCTAGGTTTCATAGAGCCTGAAGTGAAGGAGTAAGGACCACAAATTCCTATACTCGTGTTGACCACTAACCCTTCAGTTCTTCACTATAAGATTTGGATATTTTTTAGAGAATTGCTTGGTTCTACTAGAAAACTCACCAACAAAAATGACGACTCTACGGGGGAGGAATTTGAATCTCCAATTGCAAACATTTAGAATTAAGAGTTTGGTGAATCTGCACGCCTGATTCAGATAGTGAGAATCTCTCAAACCTGGAAGTGGTTCTGTTGTAGCAATTTTCAAAGGATTTATGTGTGACTCTACTGTGGGAGAAAACCCAGAAGGACATTTATCTTTGAAGGAGCTTCATATTGCTTGAAGTTTAGTCCTATGTGAAAAGGGGTGGTGACTCTGTCAAAGAACCTGATGATGATGTGAAAAATGTTTCGGATCTACAACTATTTCCATTTAGGAAGAAGAACACTTTACTGCAACATATCTAGGTATTTTTCAGTTTTTGGTTTTCAAAAGAAAGACAAATCTTTATATGAATACCATAGTTATAAGACTTGAAAAAAAATTATTCCCTATTGACTGAAAATAAGCACCAAGAAAGGGAATTGTAGTGATTTTTCTACAAACTTTTGTATTACTAGATTGTAGTATTTATTACGTAGTGAAGTATGCACTATTCTTGAAGAAACACATTTAGTAGGTCTTAAGCAAGTAGAGATAAAAATTTACATTGTAAGAGCTTAAGATTACATTGTAAAAGAAGTCTCAGTTTCCTTGTGTAACTGCAAAGTTGATACAAAAAAGTCCTGTAAAGGTTTAAGAGAATGTATCATAAACCTTTGCATCATTGTGTGGACCCAAATGTAACAATGCATGGTGTGACCATGGTTTGTAATCAGCCCCTTTTAGGTATTAAGATAAATTTTAGCACTAAAAGACATAGAGCCATAAATTTCAATGGTATTAATGGTTACCCAAATGTTATTTCCTCTAACATTAGAGATAAGTTGCCAAAATTTAGTGGTACAAAGAGTGAATCAACAAGAAAGCATATACAAGATTTCAATAATCTAATGGATGACTTTGAAATAGATCATGAAGATGTGATTATGAGGTTATATGTTCAGTCTCTAAAAGGGGATTCAAGAGTTCGGTTCTCTAATTTACCAACATGCTCTATTTTTTCTTGGGATGAGTTCAAAGCAGTGTGCATGGAGTAGTTTGGTGAAATATTCAATGCTAGTTCTTTCCTCAATAAATTTATGAGCATTGAGAAAGAAGAGGATTAGCTAGTCCCAACATTTAACTAGAGATTTGATAAAGGGTATGTGCAAGATCATCATGCAAAAAATAGGCCCTTAACTAGCAAAAAAATCAGAAAAATCAGAGTTAGGCAACTTGACGTAAAAAAATGAATAAGTTATCAAAAATATGTAAGAATAGAATCTATATCAAATTGAATGTAGTTTCTAAACTACTAGGTTTGTTTAAAAAGTAAAAAATCTATTTGGTGAAAATTTGAAATTTCAAAGCAGTAGTACTTAAATTTCAAGAAAAAAATAAGTAGGTGAATGTCTGAGAACCCTAACCACAATAAAATGATAATTATGTTTTATAAGATTTTAGACATAAGTAGAGTAATCATGTCCCGATGTGATGCATATTTTTTTGTAATTTTTATCCAAGTAAATAATTAATTATGAATTTTTTATTACAACTTTTGAAAAATATAAAAACTCGTATGTCTAACCACCTTAACTTGGTCAAAACTTTATAAAATTCATTTTTTCTTTTTTTAATCCTATAGTATTTAGAGCATAGAATGTGATGCATGTTTTGGATTCAAAAAAAGTGATACTGTTTGAAAGCTATAGATGTTTTTCAACCATCCTATCAATCAAGACTTTAGTCATAATTCAAATAGAAAATGAATAATAATTAATTATTAAATTCAAAGTAAGGCATAATTTATATTGGTGGAAGGTTGAGAATCTCCTTTAAAAACTCTTTTCGTTTCATCAATTTTGGGTTAAAAAATAGGTCGTTAGCCACATACCCATCATATTGCCACTTTTTGGCCATCATGATCCTGCACATACCCTAAAACATTAAGGGACATTCATGATATTTTGGGACTGAGTGATGTTGTATGTTTGGTTGTTTATTTGGGAGCTTTTGATAATGCGATGATCTATCTACTGAGAGATGACGATCCAAAAGCCTTGAATATTGAAAACAACTTGAAATATGGAATGAAAAGGAGTTATTTGTCTACAATAATTTGCTTCCCTGAGATACCAAATGTTGATGAAAGGGTAAGTCATAAATTGAAAATGAGTATCAAATCACTTACATCCCTAATGTTTTAGCTTATGCTTTATTCCATATTTTTGATAAAGAGATGGAAATGATTTCAGATATTTTTCATATATCGCCTTGTAATAAGACCACTAGTTGTAACAATGATGAGGTCACATAAAGGGCTTATCTATATTCTTATGGTTCAGATGAGTCTAGTAATTTGTTTGAAGATAAGAAAAATAACGACCTAATGTACTCATTATTCAGTATGCAAGAACCATCTAATCATGATTACAATACTGATAGGGTTGAAAGCTTTGTCAACAATGAGCTTGGTATCATTGGACCTATTCATGCATATTCAACTCAGGAGGTAGATCATGTTGATTGTTATTCTGCTAGTCAAAATGGTTTGTATGGAATGGAGTTGGAAAGTTTTATTTAAAATGAGGATAACATTAGCATACAGTATGTTGATGACATAGGTTCACTCTCAGATGATCATGTCATGCATTGAAGCCACTAATTCTGGTTGATAGTGCTACAAAGTTTGAAGAATTTTCTGACTGTGATATTTCAAACCATGTGGAAGTGGCAGGAATTCCTAATGTTTGTATATAACAATCTAAGGGTGAAAATGAAGTTGAAAATATGTCTATCTTCTCTTCTAGTGATTATAGTGATTTTGAATGGAATAATAACTTGAAGGAATCTGACCTTCATGCTAAGGGATCAGAGGCTTTTATTGAAAACAATGAAAGTAATAGAAAAATCCTTATTTGATGAGCCTGTGTCTTCATTAGAAATGGTAAGTGATAATAATTATTGTTGTATAGACAATCCACTTTTTATTGAGGACTTTGATGATACATCTGAAACAGGGTTCGAGTGTGGCCTTACGAAAACAAAGCAACACATTGATAGGCTCTCTAAGGACATTTCCTATAAGTATTTTACATTTGATACATATATTGCACACAAGGTTGAGTGTCAATATTCCAGCTACCTAGAAGAGTATGAATGCTTTTAGTTCCCAATTAAGTTGGGAGGCATTTTGATGGAGCATGACAATGAGATGGAGAGCAAGGAATGTTATTTTCAATATAAATATGTGTCATGTAATGATGAAATTATTCATTTTATGCCTGAGCATACAATAAGGAATGGAAGAGATTACATTGGAAATGTTATGCCCAGAAAAGTTGTGGGAAATGTTAATGGAAATAATTAGGTAGATTCTCACTTGTTCAGAAGAGGCCTAACACTTCTTTTGGCAAGAATGAGATCACTCTTATAGTAGTGATATAATAGGGACAAATGTGAATGGAAGGACATCAATTCTTTCAAGAGGTTGGTTTTTGACAGAGGCAAGAATTTTCTAGAGGAATTTCTATGGCCTAGTGCCACCAAACAGGAGATAAAGCCTAGTTAGACTAAAGAGTGCATATTACAATTTGCACCTCTGAAGAATTTTTCATGAAGGGTAGGTATTGGATCTCCCTTCTCAGGTCTTTTGGCATGTGTAAATTGTGTACATATGTTGTTTCTTTTTGTTTTGTTCTTGTGCCCGATTTGCTTCACTTGAAATTATGGGATCTCACCATGCCTGCAAGAGGCATGTGTCCTAAATTGGAGCCACTGATGGAACCCCTCAAAAAATTTCTTGCTTCCACCTTAAGTCTGTGAAAATTTTGGCTTGGATCCTTGTTTTTGGTATTTGGTCATGTCTCCATCACTGCATTAGGATTTTTATGTTGATCAAAACCTTGCATAAATGATCTACAAATGCTGCAACCTTCGATCATTGTATTATTGCAGTGACTTGTATTCCCTGTCTCTTGTTACCTAAGTTATGTTTTATGTTACTCACTGTCATCAGGTGAGCGATCCCTCATTTCTAGGTTTGAATCACCCATTTCTTATAGGTTTAACTACAGGATCTTTTGTCCTTTACATCCTTTGCATTTCGTGACTTAGAAGTTCTTGATCCTATTATTCCCATGTCATCCTAGGGGATCCCCCTCATTAGAAAAACATAAATTCACATGCTTAAATTTTCCACTTAAGTAACAATGGCCCTTTTACTTTATCACTCATCATTGATTTCTTCATAAGTACATATTTTGAATTGACGACAAGTGATGAAATAGTGTTTTCTTTGATTTCGTTCATCGTGGATAGTTGCCAGAGCTCCTAAGCAAAATGCACGATGAGTGATGTTCCTTAAGGAATCACTTATCGCTAATGGCTTTTGAGCTTTCAAATTTTTAATTAGAAATAAGTGATGCCCTAGTTTTTTGTTCTTATCGCTCATCGCAGATGGTCATAAAATGATAAATTTAGACTAGCAACAAGTGATATGATGAAATTTCCTTTACATCGTATGATTGTGGATATGTTTTAAATGCTAAGTTCGACATTAGCTATACACAATGCACATTGTAAACTTTGTAAATCCTCTCATTGCTAATTGCTCACAAATTGTATGAGGAGAATTAGTGATGAGAGATAGTATTATGTTTTATCGCTCATCGTGAATTTGTTTCAAAGCTTGAGTTCCAAATTAGCGATGAGCAATGGTACCTTCTAAAAGGTTACCTTCGCTAATATGATGAGATCTTATGAACAATGTATTTTGTGCCATTGATTTTCATGCAGGTGCACGTGTCTTGATCTAACCTCTTTAATATCTCCCATCACTGATAGGATCCAAGGTGCAAAATATTGATTAACGATGCGCGACGGAAGGACGGATGTGATCAAGGAATAGGCTATAGATCCAAGGGATGAGATTTCATTGCAAGAATTTTTACATCACCGATGAGTCCAATGAAGGATGAGATGCATCCGCAATAGGAGATGACTATTGATGGAACAAGCAACATGGCAGAACCCTGAGGATTTCACATAAAGCAAAAGGAAAGCAATGAAAGGACTAGAGAACCATTGATGTAGTTTCAAAATAGGATGATCCAACGAACTAAACATCATCGCATGAAAATTTTTCATCATTGATTGCACGCTAAAATTTGGGGAAGATTAGTGATAAGCGATGAAGCATATAAGGAAATATTCTCTCTAAAAAGAATTGGTCTTGTGTAGTTCACCCATATTAATGAAAAAGCATACATTAGGTTGGCGATACATGTTGATTGATAGATCACAACACTTTAGTTGGCATCATTGTTTTTTATGAGCAAGTTGCTAATGGCATAAAAAACAAGGCTCAAATCACCATGGATGAAGTTTTAAATGCTTTAAAATTAATGGCATAGATTCATAACTGAGTTGTTAAGTTATCAACTCGCTCACGCGAGGATTTCTTAGATCATTAATTTGGCATGCTTCAAATTTCCTATTTAATGCAAATTTCTTGTTATTCTCCTTCATAATATTTCAATTTGTAGTGAATGAGAGGAAAGGGTTAGTGAAGAAGTGTGTGAGTATTAAATTTTCTTGAGTTAAGAAGTAGACGCTCTTGTCCTAGATGAGTAGGTCTACCATGGTGGTTCTAGAGTCTAACGAATTGAGTTTGCTTGGGTCTAAGGAAAATGTTTCTAAGGATGAAATAGAGACACGAGGAGCTCTTGATAAGCCAAAAAGTAGAATGGGACTCGAGAAATTTAGGAAGTATGGTGACAAGGAGAATTACCATCTACAGAGCCAAAATGTTTAGGAATAATCGATCAAACACAAAGAGAGGAGGATGGTGGGATATGAAAAGAAGGAAAATAGGGAGAGTAAGAATTGTAAGGCTTATCCAGGAGGATGTAATTCTCCATGGGAGGTTTCTAATAACCCTTTAGATAGTGAGTGACATCGATGCAGAGGGTGATTATTATCCCAGGCTCTTCCTAGTACCATCAAGGTATTTTGACATGGTGGTCATGATGATTTCTCCAATCCCACCATGAGAAAAATCTGGGAAAGTATCCTCAAAGGTTGATGAATCAGAGTGATGACTGTACCCTATTTTTTTGTTTGATGAGACCATGCCCCTTTTGTTAGGATTGTCCTATTCAACACTCATGTGATTTCTTGTTTCTAGTGCTAATGTGGAGAGTTTTTAGGCTAGCATGTAGGATAAGTGCTAGACTAAAAGACCTTGGTGGCATGCATGTTGTTTCCAAATGATATACAAGTTTTTGCTAGAGCTGCTATTGGAGAATCTTCTCTGGTCAACAAGGAAGAGGATTCGATGTGTTTGCAACAAACTCCACCTTTTGAGGAGCTGGTGTGTCTTCATTCAAGGAATATGGAATGTGGTCTTTTACTCTTCCATTTTCCTTAATGATTGCATGTAACTAATTGAGAATGTTTTGAATTCTGGTGCAAATGAAATGAAATGTAAATGTAATTAAGCCTCACACTTGTTTATACCTTGTTATATAAGAGGGATATCAGTGCTTATTACAAGGGTTAGATTCTTAAGTCTCAATACAGTTTTAGGTAGAAGCTAAGTTCAGGAATGGAACTTCGGATAGAATACCGATAGTAGGCCAGAGGTTTTGTTTGGGGCATTAGATTCTGTATGTAGTAATCTTAAACAAGTTTTATAGAAACTACTAATATTGAAACAAATACTCTCCTATGTATGTTCTTTACATAGTTATGAATGAGAAATACTAATGGTACTATCATTTGTCTTCAGATTCTCCATTTGAATGTATTATTCTATTTTCAACTTTAATTCAAAGAGTTAATTAAAATGCTTGAATAGTTTTATAAACTTATAAGGAATTGCTTAGGATTTATAAGAAGTGTTTTAGGCATTGTGAGTTTTCATAAAGAAAATCACTAGAAAAATAATTTTCCTACCTCTTAAACTAGTAGTTTATACATATTACTAATTCTTACATTTTTTGACTCTATTGCTCCAATTGATGAGGCACTGAACAATCTATTGAGAAATCTTATATTGAATGAAAAAAAGGTGTACCTGGCTCTGGACTTAATATAAGACAATATTCAACTAAAAATCCTTTTCGGGAGTAGTGTAGGTAAAGAATATCCCCAATTCCCAGCAAATAGATGGTCACTCATTTGAAGATCTGCCAAATCTTCAGTGAGAAATATTTTATTTGCAATAAATAGGAATCAATTTTTGTATAAATGGTTTACTAATCAAATATACTTCACAAAAAACAAAACTGGGATCACCCTCCTAGGTTTCATAGAGCTTGAAGTGAAGGAGTAAGGACTGCAAAAGCCTATACTCGCCATGTTGGCCACTAACCTTGCAGTTCTTCACTATAAGAGTTGGCTATTTTTTAGAGAATTGCTTGGTTCTGTTGGAAAAATCACCAACACATCTTGGCAATCTCTTTCCTAGCTATGAGAGTTTCTTAGCGAAATAGAATAAAAATGTTGACACACTACATAATTTCACACCTTCTAATATCTCTTCTATTTGTAGGAATAAAGTGATAGAGTAATGTGACAGCATAGACAATCATGATAATCATAATTTCTCTTCTCCCAATATCCCTCCTATCAATGACGAAGATATTTTGGCGCTAGAAGATACACCCATTGAGAATCACTAAAATGTTGAAAGCTCCTGTTCTATAACCTCTCCTACTTTGGAACATATTATAGGGATCATAAACATATCTCTTAACATGATCCATATACCCAGTCTACATTCATCTTCTAACTCCTCCCCTATTTGTGAGAATATTTTTGTGAGTGATCATAAAAATCACGTTATTTGTGAGGAGGATATGTTGGCATTGGATGATTAAACCTTTAATGCCTATGAAAATTCTTCTTCTCCTATTTTGGAGGACATTATTGTACAAAGGGATATAATCACAGATAATCATGATAATCCTACTTGTTCTTCTCCTAGTGTCTCTTTTGCTAGTGAAGAAGATATTTTGGGATTAGACAAACTATTCATTGAAAGTCATGAGAAACTTCTTGCTCCCATTCCTAATGATTCCCCCATCCAAGAATACATACTTGACCAAGAGGATCCAATCATCGAAAAACAAGAATGTGATGTTTTTTCTTGTCTTGAAATGGAATGTGATCAACATCTTGTTTGCTTCTCTCCCAAAAACTCTCCTACTAGGCAGAATATCACGTGCAAACCAAAAATCACCCTCACTCTGAAGCATCCTAAATTGCTTGACATAGATTTACCATCATCATGGTAATGCTTTGACAATCATGAAACCTTGAAGCAAAAGGATATAGAAAGACAAAGGAAAATTGAAGAAGCCACAAAGTTATTGGAAGAGGCTTCGAAAACCTTTGATTTCATACCTATATCCATGGGGGAATACATGATCATAATAAAAGAATCCAAAATGGGAAGAGATAAGGAGATAATTTCCAACACATCCAATTCACCCACTTTAAAAGGAAAGAAAACATCCAAGACAAACTCTGAGGAAATAAAACAACCACCAAATCCAAAACAAGTGATAACGAAGATCATTAGGTTGTATAGGGATCTTGGTTATTGTCCTTCAAAAGAAAAACCTTTGAATCCAATGCCCACACTATCACAAACAATTCTTCCAAAAACACTTTAACCTTGGTACATCCTAAACTGATAGACATCACATTAAATATGTATCATGCACAAAATTTGTTTACTTATCACAATGAATAACATTAGTTGCTGCTCCTTTCCATTATTAGTAGAAAAAATAGTATGTCATTGAATTTATGGAAGAGGATAATGAATAATTAAATAATTTAAATAATTATTTCATTATAGTAGAAAAATGATAATAATTAAATAAATAAAATTTATTTAATTATGGAAGAAAGGGGACATTAGTGACGTAATTAAATAAATGAATTTTATTTAATTAATGAAAAAGAAAAAGAAAAGTAAAAAAATTAATTAAATAAATAATTAAAATTATTTAATTGATAGAAGAAATGTGACCTTAGACAATAATCAAATAATTAATATTATTTAATTATTACGAAAGAAAGGGGATTCATGAAGAAAAAGAGTGTTCACAAGAAAAAGACAATTTTCTACATTTCCCCCCCCCCCCCGTTGATACAATACAGTATCACAATGAAAATATTTAAAAATTATTCTAATAATTCCATTTGATAATAGATAATGCGTTTATGACAAAAGGGTCAACTTCTAGCTCATTCAGGATGTCGGACCCCTCATCGAGTGCACCTAGTAAAATCCCTAACCCTAGGGGGGTATAAATGGAAATTGGGTGGTAATTTTGCTCATTTACACATTTTAACCTTGGTGATTTGAGAGCTTTGAAAGTGACTTGATGATTTTCAATAGCAAGGAATGGATGAGGTATGTCATCATGATGGTAATATTTCCTATTACAGGGCAAGCAAATGGAAGATGCATGAACCAAGGAGCAAATTGAAGATTCTTCGGGAAGCAAAGGAAGTTATAGATCAATGGAAAAGAATGGATCCAAGTGTCAACTGCAGATGTAGTTTTAGGGTTTCTCCTTCTTCTATATATTCTTACTTCTTCTCATTTGTAGTGGTTTCACATTTTTAGTTTTCATGGGAACATTTTTGTAGTAGGGGTTCAGATGTATAATGCTAGTTTTTTAGGTTTATGGAGTGGTCTGAGTTTTGTAATGAAGAATGTAATTATAGAATAGCCATTGTTGAATGTAAATGGTATAATATTCTGAACTGGTTGTCTCCATTATTCGCATTGCATAAATTCTAAATATGAGTAATCAAATATTGTTATTATTTAGCTTCTTGTCTTTCCTTGTATGTTTGTTGATGTTATTACTCCCATTCAAAGAATGAGAATTTACAAATGAATGATTTGGATTCAATGGAACAATTTATGAGTAAGGTAATGAACATTGTAAATAAAATTATATCTAATGGAGAATAATTAAGAGATCAAAATATTATACAAAATATTCTCTAGAGTCTACCCGGTAAATTCAATGCTATAGTTGTAGTTGTTGGGGAATTTAAGGATTTGACACAGTGATCAATAGACAAATTTATTTTATTTTTGTTAACACATTATTCTAAAATGAATAGAAATAAAAATACTTCTTTTGATAATGCTTTCAAGTCTCAGGAATCATTTGATAGAGGAAGAGGCATGTCAAACTTCAAAGGAAGAGGTAGAGGCAGAGGTAAAGGTGGTAGAAGTTATTTAGATCAAGATGAAAAAATAATCTACATCAAGATGAGAAATAGTGAGAACCACAACAATAGAGGACATGGAAACAATTATTCCCATCAAAATTTACAAAGGTTTGATAAATCTAACATTCTTATTATTGCAAAAAAATGGAGATTATACATATGAATGTAGAAATAAAAAAGGAGATATGGATAAGTAGAATGCAAATTACACAAATGAATCTAGATCTAGTTCTAACAGTATGTTCATGACATGTCACAGTGCTCAAGAGAGCACTAGAAATATTTGGTTTTGAGATAGTGGATGCAATGATCATATGATAGGGAATAAAGAGTTGTTTTCTAGTTTTGATGATTATATAAATTTTGAAGTGAAATTAGGAAATGATAATAAAGTGGATGTAATCGGTAGAGGAGTAATAAATATTTTGACAAGAAATGGAGAAAGAAATACTTGGACTAAAGCATAATCTTATGAGTGTTGGAAAATTAGTAAAAAAGGGTTACATGGTATCTTTTATGAATAATGTTTGCACAAGATTGGATAGATTTTCAAATGATAGGTTGATTACAAGAGTGGATTAGGTATTAGGACCCCTCATCAAGTGCACCTAGTAAAAACCCTAACTGTAGGGGGGTATAAATGGAAATTGGGTGGTAATTTTTCTCATTTACACATTTTAACCTTAGTGATTTGAGAGATTTGAAAGTGACTTGTTGCACAGATATTTTCAATAGCAAGGCATGGAAGAGGAAGGTCATCATGATGTTAATATTTTCTTTTACAGGGCAAGAAAATGCAAGATGCATGAACTAAGGAGTAGATTGAAGATTCTTCTGGAAGCAAAGGAAGTTATAGATCAACGAAGAAGAATGGATCCAGGTGTCAACTGCGGATGTAGTTCTAGGGTTTCTCCTTCTTCTATATCCTCTTTCTTCTTCTCAATTGTAGTGGTTTCACATTTTTGGTTTTCATGGGAACACTTTTGTAGTAGGGGTTCAGATGTATAATGCTAATTTTTTAGGTTTCTGGAGTGTTCTGAGTTTTGTAATGAAGAATGCAATTATAGTAGAGTCATAGTTGAATGTAAATGACATAATATTCTGAATTGGTTGTCTCCATTGTTCACATTGCATACATTATGAATATGAGTAATCAAATATTATTATTATTCAGCTTCTTGTCTTTCCCTATTTGTTTGTTTGATGTTACTACTCTCATTCAAAGAATGAGTTAATTTGTAGTTTACAAATGGAAGTTTATGCAGTTGTGTACTAGGTTTTCTAAGTATGGCTAGTTTAGTTGCTAGTATCAATGGTGTAATGCATCATCCGATAGGCATAATTATGATGGATTGAATGTTGTGTTAGGATTTAAATTACATGGTTTGCATGACTCTACCCTAAGATATGGCATTAGTCACACACACACAACCTCTCTCCACCTACCCAATAGAAAGTGGCTATTCTATAGGACTCATTGAATCTATTAATTTGGGAACCAACACCTCCCACCTTACCACCCCCTATCTCCCTCACACACACACACAAAACCTCTCTCCTCCTATCCCTCCCTTTCTCCCTAACTATCTCTACCCCATCCCTCCCACCCTACCACTCCCTATTCACCTCTCTCTTTCTCCCTCCCTCTATCCATCCCACCCTACCACTCCCTAACTCCATCCTTCCCTCTTTATCTCCCTCCCTCTATCCATCCCACCCTAAAAATCCCTATTTCCCTCCTTCCCTCTCTTCCCCTCCATCTATCCCTCCCACCCTACCACTCCCTATCTCCCTTCTTACCTCTCTCTCTCTCTTCATCACACATAAACAACCTCTCTCCACCTACCCCTCCCTCTCTCCTTAAATCTCTCATTACCTACCTCTCCTACCCTAGCTCTCTATCTCCATCCTTCTATCAAATAGGAGATTGTTAGTATTGTTAAATCCATGATTTGAAGAACTAAATTGCAATAGTGAATCATAAAATGGCAACACACAATGTGATAAATTAACCCTAAATTCCTATTTTCAATGGTAAGAATTGTAATTTTTGGGCAATTGAGATGAGAACTTATTTTTTTCACGAGATTTTTAGAATTTCATAGAAAATAGTTTTGTAAAACCTCAAGATGAACTAGTCTATCACACATTAACATAGTGAGAAAAGGATCGGCTTAGAGAAAAGAAGAAAAGGGATGCAAAAGCTTCATTTGAAATCCAACAAGAAATGGATGAGTCAATGTTTCTTAGAGTTGTAGCAGCAACAAGATCCAAGAGGGCATGGGAGATTTTGGAGATAGCCTATCAAGGTACTACAAAGGTGAAGGTAGCTAAACTACAATATCTTAGAAGAAGTTTTGAGAATTTAGAAATGAATGATTTGGATTCAATAGACCAATTTATTAGTAAGGCCATGAATATTGTAAATAAAATTAGATCTAATGGAGAAGAATTAATAGATCAAAATATTATACAAAATATTATCTGGAGTTTACAAGTAAATTCAATGCTATAGTTGTAGTAGTTGAGGAATCTAAGGATTTGACCAGTAGATGAATTAATTTGATCTTTGTCAACACATTATTCTAGAATGAATAGAAATAAAAATAAAAATAATTTGATAATGCTTTCAAGTCTTAGGAATCATTTGATAGAGGAAGAGGTATATCAAACTTCAAAGGAAGAGGTAGAGGCAGAGGTAAAGGTGGTAGAAGTTATTTAGATCAAGATGAAAAAATAATCTAGATCAAGGTGAGGAATAGTGAGATCACAACAATAGAGGATGTGGAAACAATCATTCCCAATAAAATTTACAAAGGCTTGATAAATCTAACATTCAATGTTATTATTGCAAAACATATGAATATTATGCATATGAATGTAGAAAGAAACAAGGAGATATGGATAACTAGAATGCAAATTACACAAATGAATCTAGATCTAGTTCTAAAAGTATGTTCATCACATTTCATATTTCTCAAGAGAGCACTAGAAATATTTGGTTTTGAGATAGTGGATGCAATAATCATATGACAGACTTGTTTTCTAGTCTTGATGATTATATAAATTTTGAAGTGAAATTGGGAAATGATAATAAAGTGGATGTAATCTTTAGAGGAGTAACAAATATTTTGACAAGAAATATCAAAGAAATTTTATTCCTGATGTTTATTTTGTACCTGGACTATAGCATAATCTTATGAGTGTTAGAAAATTAGTACAAAAGGGTTACATGGTATCCTTAATGAATAATGTTTGCACAAGATTGGATAGATTTTCAAATGATAGGTTGATTGCAAGAGTGGATATGGCCAAGAATCAGATGTTCCCCCTTCAAATTTAGTGCACCCAAGGAGAAGAGGAAGCCAATTTCAAAACTGTGCATTTAGACCAATCATGGTTATGGAATTTGACGTCTAGGAATTTAAATTTTGGGGTTGAGTTTGTTACAAAAGAAATAAGTGGTAAAAGGATTTCCACCTATAAATCAGCCAATCAATTCATGCGAGAGTTGTATTTTGGAAAAAATACATAGATATAGTTTTCTTGTAGAAGTTAGCCAGGGAATTATTGGAGATAGTTCATAGTGATTTATGTGGACCAATGCAAACACCATCATTTAGAGGTAATATTAATTTTCTAACCTTCATTGATGATTTTAGTAGAAATAATTGGGTATATTTTCTTAAGAAGAAGTATGAAGCATTCATAAAATTCAAATATTTCAAAGTTATGGTGGAAAAACAATGTGGACTATACATCAAAGTACTTAGATCTAATAGAGGAGGAGAATTTAGTTCTCGTGAATTGTTATATTTTCTAGACATCATGGGATCAAAAAATAATTTTCACAAAGGCACACACCACAACAAAATGGTGTAGAAGAGAGGAAGAATAAAACCATAATAGAAATGGCTAGGAGCATGTTGAAGGCTAAAAACTTGCCTAATGATCTTTGGGTAGTAGTAGAAGTAGTAACTTGTGCAGTATACATTTTTAATAAAAGTCCTACGAAAAAGTGTCGAGAAAAAAATTCCTCTCTAAATTGATAAAGTGATATTTTTTAGGTCACTATTGAGAGACTCAACTAGCAAATAAAAAAATTTATTTGATAAAGTGATATTTTTTAAATTGAAAATGGAGGAGTGAAAAATATCAACAAATCTCCTCATTAATACATGAGGATGGGAAACATTCCCATATTTCTTACGGCTCATTTGAACCTAACATGAAAAAAGAAGAGAAAGTGTGTTGACAATCACCTTACCAAATTCAATGTAGGTATGTAACTCTTACTTTTCATTGCATATTCTTATTTTTCTTCCCTTTAAATAGTAATACATGTTGACCTCAAATCAAAATAGGGAAAAAACAAAAAAAATAGAGGCATAAAAATCTACCAAGAATGTCTAAGCTATGAAGCTTCATTCAAAACATAGTTTTGGTCACAAATTTACACCAAAGAATTGCACATATTCACCAATCTCCTATTTATAAAATTAGGTGGAGCTAGTGAGAACTATTGTGGTCTTAAATTTTAATTTAGGACTTGATTTTGTATTTTGTTACAAATGTGTGACTTGAAATCTTTTGGAAGTTTAAGATTTCATTTATATCTGCACATTTTCTTGCAGCAAAATAATTTTACTCAGAATATTTTAATGACATCTCTTGTTATTTCTGAATCATAATATAAATTCGATGTTCTTTTATCACTCATCAGATTTAATTGTACAAGTTAATTTTATATATATATATATGAAACTTGTATATCTATGTCATTTCTTTTTTTTCAACTTATATATAACTTTGTGTGATGCCAGTCTCAATATTTTAACTATTTAATATTAATATATAGTAGGCATAAAAATTAGAGGTCAAGAAACAATAAACAATTTTATATGGAAGATAAAAGTTTATCTTGCATTTTCATGTATGTTTACAAATTCCAAAGGTCCACCAAATAAAGTGGATGGGAGTAGAGGTGAGTGAACAATTTGCAAAGATTTCTCAAATATGCAAGACCATTACAACTTCATAATGGAGTACATTATGACCACATAGCACCCACACATTAAAAATTCTAATGTTAAGGCTTAGAACAAAGATTAAGAGGGGCATGAAACACAACACATCACAAATTATTCAATGTGCACATCAAAGATCTCAAAATGGTTATCAATAATGAGCCAACATAGAGAGTAAGATTAACAAAAAAACATTGGATACGTTTCCTTTATAATTATTATTTTTTCTTTTATTCTTACTTCTTTATTTTTCTCTTCTAATGACACAATAAATAAAAATAAAGATAAAATATTTAGAAGAATTCCTACAAATGAATACTCTAATATCTCTTAAAATGAGACACACATACATACATATATATATATAATTCTAAAATTACAATACAGAAACTTCAATACAGAAACTTGTTGTTCCATAAACAATTATCAAGGAACACAAAGTTATGCTCATCCTCCTATAGCCGTTGATATTGCTGAAGTAAAAACAATTCTGCATAAAATAACAAGTAGTTCTGTAAACCTAAGAGAACTCTTTCTCACGTTACTTTCTACAGTGTCCTGCAACTGCTGATATAGCTGTAGTAAAACAATTCTGCATATAATAACATGTAGTTCTGCAAACCACAGAGAACTCTTTCTCACGTTACTTTCTCCAGTGTCCAGATTTGATACCAGATGAAGGAATAGGGCAGTAAAACACATCAATGTAGATGATATGAATATAAAATATTTGAAGCGTGTTGTATATAATGAGCGGAGAACGAACTTATTATATAAAAAATTAACGATAAACTGATTTAAAATTATATGCAAGCAAAAGAGTACTATATTCTAGCAATATATATAATCTAAACTTAACAATACATACAAACTTACAGTGGATGTTGTTCTTCCAGCTATATTTTAGAAATCTCCTCTCCGGTCATCTTCTCTTAACGATATGAAACAGATCCAGACAATTGATGAGTTGTACAAGCATTTCTGTTCTAATTTCCATTCAAACTAACAATCTACTCTATTTTCATTTTTTCTTAATTTCCTATTTTAGATCACTATTGGGAACCAAATACCAAATAAAACAATCTATTGGATGAGAATGATATTTATGTACTTGGAAATGGAGTGGAGAAGAATATGCCAACTCCACATTATCAGATGAGGAGGATAGGAAACATGCCCAGATCTCTTAGAGATCACCTTAGAATGCAGTTATATTTGTTTTATTCTTCATTTATAACTACATTCTCAGATGATCCCCAATAGATCTGGTCATGTTTCCTTTACCAGAAATAATGGGGAGGCTGCTTAACATTCTCCACTCCTCAATTTTCAACTGAACAGATATCGTTTCCATCCAATAAATAGAGGATTAAGGTAATCACAGTCATGATCTCACACTTTCATTATATTTAGAGCATAAGTTCAAAGAAAAAATCACATCTATTAAAAGTACAGTTGTCGAACCATAAGAGATTAACCAACTCTAAAAAAAATAAAAGAGAATAAAAAGTACAGTAGCACAGAAAAATATGGTCTCCAATTAATGCTGAATTTGCTGAGCATTGCTTTGAATAGAATGTCTTCATAATAGCCTACTTTTGTTAACTGTCGCCTTTTTCCTTTTCTATGAGATTGGAGAATTTTAACACAAAAAATACAAATTAATTACATAAGTCTGTTAATAGGAGGTATAAAGTACACTTTTTGTTCCTGATCCAACACAACAAAATCTGTTTGGCGTCACCGAATCTGGTATCTCTGTAATTAGAAACTGCAACTGTTAGTAATGTCTTTATCTCTTTTGGGTGCTCTTTCACTGTATTGAGAAAAAGTGTTTATTAGAAAGAAGACTCCTAAAATGAATGGAAAATAATGTCTTAACTCTTTTGGGTGCTCTTTTAGTGCATTAAGAAAAAATGTGAATTAGAAAGAAAACTCCTAAATTGAATGGAAAATAAAACAACTCTTCAAATGACCGGTTATGAAGGTCTGGAGATCTATAAGACTTTTGTTTTCCTCTTTCATAAATAAATAGCAGTCCAATAGCAAATAAAACAATTTATTAGCTGAGAATGATATTTGTGTACTTGAAAATGAAGGAGTGGAGAAGGATAAGATGCCTCCAGGGAGATCAAACAATTTATTAGTCCAAGAAAGCAGGTATATTTGTTTTATTCTTTATTTAAAGCGACATTCTCAGATGATCCCTAATAGATCTGGTCATGTTTCCTTTCCTTCTTATTATTCTCCACTCCACAATTTTCAACCACACAAATATAGTTTCTATCCAATAAATTCTTATATTTGTTAATTGGATCTCTTAATACTGATTTAAAATAGTGGATTAAGGAAAAAGACACATTCTGTACTAGAAAATCACAGTCGTTCACAGAGTGGGAGATCTCACACTTTCATTACATTTAGAGCATGAATCAAAACAGAGAATCACATCTATTAAAAGCACATAAATCAAACCATAAGAGATTAACCAACTCCTAAAAATAAAAGAGATTAAAAAGTACAACAGTCACTATCATGACTGTAGAAAGAAATGGTCAGCATTGAAAGAAATGGTCTCCAATTCATGTTGAATTTTCTGAGCATTGCTTTGAATAAAATATCTTCAAATGACCGGTTATGAAGGTCTAGAGATCTGTAACACTTGTTTTCTTCTTTCATGAATAAATAGCAACACAATATCAAATAAAACAATTTATTGGATGAGAATGATATTTGTGTACTTGAAAATGGAGTAGGGAAGGATAAGCAGCCTCCAGGAGAATAGGAAGCATGCCCAGATCTGTAAGAGATCATCTCAGACTGCAGGTATATTTGTTTTATTCTCGAATTATAGCTACATTCTCAGATGATCTCTTATAGATCTGATCATGTTCCCTTTCCTTCTTATACTTATCCAAGGAATCTTCTTAACATTCTCCACTCCATAATTTTCAACTGCACAAATATCGTTTCTATTTCCAATAAATAGAGGCTTAACGAAAAACAAACCCTTTTCTGTAATAGAAAATCATAGTCATTCACACAGTGGGAGATCTCACACTTTCATTACATCTAGAGCATAAATCCAAACAGAGAATCACATTTATTAAATGTACAGTAGTTAAACCATATGAGCTTAACCATTCTAAAAAAAAAAAAGAGAATTACATAAATCATTTACTATTTTGGCTGTAGAAAGAAATGGTCTCCAATTAATGCTGAATTTGCTCAGCATTGCTTTGAATCGAATGTCTTCACAATTTAACCTAATTTTGTCATAAATCAATTAATAGAAGGTATGAAGTATACTTTTTGTTTCTGATCCAACCTAATAATCTATTTGGCTTTGCCAAATCTGATATCTCTGTAATTAGAAACTTACAGCCGTTAGTAATGTTTTATCTCTTTTGGTTTCTCTTTCACTGCATTGAGAATAAATGTTAATTGAGAGAAGACTCTAAATTTAATAGATAATAAACCAGTAATTCGTAAGTAACTCTTCGAATGACCAGTTATGAAGGTCTACAGATCTGTAAGACTTTTATTTCTTTCATTCATGAATAAATTTTATTCCACACAGAAATACAACAGAAAGTGAATTTGTTCTTTTTCAAATAAAATATCTTTTATTAAAAAAATAAAGATATCTTTGTAGAGTAGGGTAAAATCAAGGTTAAGGTATGAATCAACAAAATTCAAATCTTAAGGCCCTAAACCAACAATGAAGCACAAATGAATATACAATTTCAAAACATAAAGCAATATTACCAATATCTCTATCATGGTTGAATCAGGTTCAGTGCTCTTCTCCATTTTGTTTTGTATGCTGGATTGCCCTCGGATTTGAGTATGCAACAATAGCCTAATGATAATGACAGCAAAATGACGAAGAAAGTAGTTGTCTCCTAGAATGTAAATGAATAAATTATCTAGATTGGACTGAAATGACAATGATAGGCCTTTTTTATAGAAAACTAAATTTGAATGAAGGGCTAGGATTAAAAGCCAATAAGATGTGACAATCAATGGTTGAGAATGAAAGTTGTAGTATGAAATAGGGTTAGGGATAAATTAGGGAAAAGATAAGAATGAATGGTTGAGATTGAATTATAAAAAAACTCAATCAAGGGTGAAAATTAAATGACATGTGAAGAGAGGGGACTGGCATGGATAAAGAGGCACAGAAAAAGAATTGCTCCAGAAATCAAATAATTATAAAATTATTTAACTTAAGAGGGAAAGTGAATAACTAAATAATTAAAACAATTGTTTAATTATAAAAGAAGAGGGAGAGTTGACTTTTTAATTAAATAATGATTCAATTTAAAAGTGGGAGAAAATGACAAATTAGTAAGTCATTTAATTTATGGAAGAAGAGGATAATGAATAATTAAATAATTTAAATAATTATTTAATTATAGTAGAAAATGATAATAATTAATTAAATAAAATTTATTTAATTATAGAAGAAAGGGGACATTAGTGACATAATTAAATAAATGAAGTTTATTTAATTAATAAAAAAGAAGAATAAAAGTAAAGAAATTAATTAATTAAATTATTTAAATTATTTAATTAATAGAAGAATTGTGATCTTAGACAATAATCAAAATATTTAATTAATAGAAGAATTGTTATCTTAAAAGATAATCAAATAATTAAGATTATTTAATTATTAGGGAAGAAAGGAGTTTGATGAAGAAAAATAGTGTTTGCAGGCGAAGGACAATTTTTTAGTGTCTACATTTTGCCCCTCCTTGATACAATGAGTTTATTGCATTATGTCAAACAAATTTAGTTCAATGCATGCCCTATGTGCTAACAAGAGACAGGGTAGACCTATGCCCCCTCGGAATTTTTTTATAGATTTTCAAAAAAATTAAAAAAAAATAAAAAATTATTCCAATAAGTTCACTTAATAGTAGATAATGCGTTTATGACAAAAGGGTCAACTTCGAGGACCTTCGGGATCACCAAATTAGGTATTACAACCCCTCATTGAATGCACCTAGTAAAAACCCTAACCCTAGGGTGGTATAAATAGAAATTGAAAGGTAATTTTGCTCATTTAGACATTTTAACCTTGGTGATTTGAGAGATCTAAAAGTGACTTGTAAAGCCACTATCAGGATGTCACCTATTCCACGCGATGCTCGCTGCGAATTCTGAGTTACGACCTTCCAACGGCCAGAGGGCTCTGACCCAGTAAGTACACCATGCCCACTTTGTGATTTTGTCATTTTGTGTAGATTTAGGGCTCTGAATGTAAGCAAACAATGTGGTGAATGCATTTGCTGCATGTGGGGTGGTTCCTTGCATTCACTTGGTGTAACAGAACTATGGATTATTGTACAAATGAATGTGGTGCAGTGCAACTGTGAAATGCACCACAATCATTTCTTGCATGACATCCATGGTCTGGAATGATGCAATACATATGTGAGCTGCATGTGTGCAATTAAACGACACATGTGAAATTGTTGCATGCAAGTGTTGGGGGTTAACCATAAATGACCCAAATGATGCATATGCCTAGGCATGTGATGCAAATGTAACTATGCAACACATGTGAAATATGTGACACATTTTCCCTATGAGACATGTGTTTTAGAAGTGTGACATAATTGCTTGATTTAAGTTTTTCTCTACTTTAGGATGAAATTTATTTTGCAATTGAGGTCCAATAGGTTCGACTAATATTTTTGATTGATGCAATGACTTTTGCTTGTGACCATAGGTTAGATATGACCCAATTTACACTAGAGAGAGTCAACTGTTTACATTCAGGTTGTGAGAGTAGTTAACTGATGCTAAGAAGTGCCAACTCATTTCTCTAGGTTTATACTATGTGACCTTCATGCCCACCATCAGGGCAAATAGGGGACTACTCACTGTGCTCATTGAGAGATGGCATTCTGAGATGAGCTCCCTCCACTTTTCGACAAGGGAGGCAATAGTAACACTCACAGACATCTATTAGATTCTGAGACTTCCTATCCATTGAGCACGGGTGACATATGATTCAAAGCGTGAGTACTGTGTTATTAAGGACCAGTATGAGCATGAGGACATCATGGAGATATGTATTGAAGAGTATGAGATCAAATAGGAGGTTCTGGCAGAGAGGCATGACCAATGGGATTGCATATTATGTACACTCAAAGCTGCTTGATCGACACTTTGGACCATTGGCAACATGGAATTCTAGTTGGGTGGGGAGAGATTCTTGTGGGTATGATGGCTAGGGGGACAGTTTATGCATGGCGCCTTATTTTCTAGCCCTAGTATACTTTCAACTACATGACATCACCTACAGACGAGTTTAGTCAATTGGTTGGGGTACTGCTTTTCTCATGATATGGGATTAGGAGCACATTGATATGTTCTGTCCACCAGTGGGGAGAGAGTTTGGGGATGGCATGCCTTATCTCTATGTGTACGGTGGGATAGTGACACAGACCTATGTCAGAGATGTGGGATATTGGTGCCATGCCATTGACCTCCTTGCTAGTTTCATATGGAGGCCCTCAAGAGATTTCCAGCCATGGGAAGATGAGGATGATCACTTGCCATGGTACTGACAACTTAGGCACTTGATTCGATGGATAGTCCAATATCAACATATCATAGAGATGTACCTACTAGAGCGAGTGTGTAGACAATTTGGTGAGTGTCAGGGTGTTCCTGTTGGAACTTAGAGTGCGTGTGGTCATTGTGTGAGATACAACCATGGGGCTAGATGATACCTGTGGTGACAACTAAGAAGAGCATAGATGCATTACAACTTGTGTAGAGGGTTGGAGAGATGGGGATGTAGATACGGGTACCACGCCCAACTATGATGCATGGTGGGCCATACATAGGCCTAGTCCATTGACAATTCAGACCAGTCGGTGCCAGTAGAGGTTCAAAGTAAGGGCTCATAAGGCTAGTTCAGAGGGTGTGGATGGAGGGGAGATGGAGAATGAGGAGACAGAGGGAGGGGTGATGAAGGTGGGGATGGGTGAGGAGGTAGAGGATGTTGAGCTTGATAGAGGAGGGTGAGGAGATAGAGAGTGATGTGACACCTATCACAAATTAGGGAGGAGCTAGAGCATAAGGAGGAGAGAGAGGATGAGGAGCGAGTAGATGATGGACCTCTTCCAGATGTAAGAAAATAGGAGGTGCTCATGGGGGAGGTAGAGAAGAAGATGGAGGAGGAGAAGAGACAAGAGGAGGAGATGGGAGAGGTGGAGTGGGTCCTTCGAGAGAGAATTGTGATGGGGGAGGAGCGTGGAGAGGGTTTGGAGGATGTGTCGATCAAGGACAGAGATGGATCCATAGATCATAGGATAGTAAACCTGCAGGAACAACTCGACATGGTGACTACTAGGATACAGGCCTGAGAGGTAAAGGTGGAAACCCTAAGGGCGCAGAGGGATGCATCAATCATTGGTCACACACATGGCTACTTTTAGTGGGTCGACCACGGACATGGATTGGGAGCTTTGAAGATTTGGTAAGGGTGAGAAGTACTGTAAGGATTTTTATGAGGCAGCAGTACCACTTGAGAAGAGGGAGTCAAGCTTCATAAAGGTTATGAGTAGGTATTAGAGCCAATCACACTCTAGACGGTCTCATAGCAGTGGGGGTGTTTCTAGGCCAAGATGAAATTCTCCTTATGAGTGTCACCCATCAAAGCATAGGTCATCAGGGTCTCCACTATGAGAGGATCAATAGGATTTTCTGCCATCACCTTCATGGGATAGGGAGAGCTCTATGTAGAACACATTTTTATATTGTATTGGCACTTATATTTTTGACCGAGCCTATGAGCTTTATTTTTGGGATACATCTCGACAAGTTGTACTACGATAATTTTTGAGATATGCATGTGATACATGATTTTGGTGGCAAGTATATGATACACACTCTTATGTTATGTATTTATGATTTCATATGATGGATGATTATTCCTTATGATGTCTATCCATTTTATATGATTATGCACTATGGATGACTAATGTATGTTTTATGCTTATACATGATTCCTAGATGTTGGATGAATGAATTTAATTTTATGATGTTATGGATGTATCGTGATTATGATGCAAATATGAATGTGAACTATGACTATGATGCGATGATTATGGATGCCATGTATATTCCCTATGTAAGCTTAATGGGTTGTGGATATAAAATGATATGATACAATTATGCACTACCTATGTATATGCAATGTGATGTTTATTATGAGTTGTGAATGTGATATTATATATGATTTCCTTCTATATGATGCAAATACAATGTATATGCAATGTGATGTATGATGATGGATTATGATTATGAAATGATGTGGATATAATGACATGATAAATATGATGCATTATGCAATGCATGATCACTTATGGGTCTGTATATGTAATGATTATGTATTAAATTCTAATGCTTTATATATATGCAGGATGACATGATATGATGATGATGTTGGATGAATATATGAAATTCATATATGCAATCTATGTTTTTTGTATTTTATAATACAATATGGATGACCTAATGTTTATGATGATTCCTATATACTTCTAATATGATTATATATGTAGTATATTTTTGTGTGTCATAGGATGCCATCAAGATGTGGATAGAAGCAATGTTAGCATGGAGAATATGGATGTTAGCATGGAGTGAATGGAGACAAAGTTCAAGATTAATATTTTGTTGTGCTTAGCTTTGAATTTAATCATCATTGGGCATTAAAACATGAAAAATGGACAATAAACACCATGGTATAACATAAACCAAGGTGTGAAAAGTTATCCACTTGCGAAAAATAGATAATCAATAGACAAGGAATGTCCAGAATCATACTAAGAGTTAAGGTGCCCTAGTCTTTTTTCCAAGACAATCCTCAAGCAACAATCAAAAGAAAAATAGGTCATGAGACATCATCACTCCTCTAAATCCTTCGCAGGACATCCTTGAGGTGGCTATAGTAACATGACCAAAAGAAAATCAATAAAAGATAAGATAACCAATAAAGTCAACAACCATTCAAATTGTTTTCTAGTGTTTGTTTGTTGATAATGGTTTGATTGACCAATTGATTGGCAGGTTGATTGATTGAAAATGCTTGGTTTTAGGAGAAGAAACATGTTGTATAAAACATAAATCCTGGTTTCCATCATTTAACCACTTCTATAAGGAAAATGATAGAATTAATGAATTGACGATGTCTGGTTTCAAGAAGGGCACATTTTGTATAAGACAAATAATTGAGTAATTAAATGTCTGATGTTGATTTGACATTTGAATTGATTAGAAAATTGACCGACTTGGCTTGAAGACTTGTTGGATAGTTTTTCTTGTTGATTTGTGAATTTTTTGAGACTCAAGTGATTGTTTGCATTTCATGACAATGTATGACTTATTATGGGTGACATGGATGATGACAGACTCAACAAAGCCTAATTTTGAGTGGGTATGAATGGAAAAAAGATGCATAATGTCAATCATTCCAAGCTATGAGAAGGACAAAAAAGCATTATTACAGATGACGTGAAAAGCGTGAAGTTGAACTTGTTATGAGTGGCATTGTGGAAAACCTAGATTGAATGATGGTGGATGATAGAGTGAGGTTTGACTACACATGGTGTTTGGTTGCTAGATTTTCACCATGGTACTTATCCAAAACGCCACCAAATTGGTTTTCACTAACAGACGAATTATTTCTCTTTACTATTTTCTTTATTTTTTTAGTTTTTTGGTGTCACCAAGGTTCCTATTTTCTAGGTTTTCATTAGGGTGATGATTTATTTATGTTTTTCTTTTTTTTTGGTATTTCTTTAGGTTTTAGACATGGATCTCTGAAGCTAGGTGTAGAGTTTGGACAAGTGCAAATTGTTGATAGGCTCTGAAGATGGTCCCCCTTTAGGAGTTGAAAGTTGATAAGCTCCTGATCTGTAGACTATTGTGACAATGTACGAACCCAACCAATTAGGATCAAAATTTCTTGGCTTCTTTCACTCTACTTGATTCTTAGGATTTTCCATTAAAACTAGGTCACCAATGTTAAAGTTTCAAACCAAAACCTTCTTGTTGTAGTTGTGATGAAGACGATTTTGATAAGCTTGCAAATGTACCAATGTATATTTTTTTTTCTCATCTAACAATTCCAACTCATGTAGTCTGGATACATGATATTCTTCATCAGCAATATGACCTTGCATGGATACCCTCAGGGAAGGCAACTCAACCTGGATAAGAAGGATGGCCTTAGAACCAAAGACTATGGAATATGGTGTGGCTCCTGTGGGAGTGTGGATGCTAGTGCAGTAATCCCATAAGGTGGGATTGAGCTGAAGGTTCCAGTCATGACTAGTGTCATTGATAGTTCTTTTGAGGATTTTGATAATGGTTTTGATAGATGTATGGGCTTGACCATTACCTTGTGGGTAGTATGGGGTGATGAAGTGATGCTAGATATGGAATTTTTTGTATAGTTGGAAAAAATATTGGTTCTTAAAAGGATGACCATTGTCAATGATGATGGACTATGGGAAACCATACCAAAAGATGATGTAATTAAGGATAAACTTAGATATTTGTTTACTAGTAATGTATGTCATGGGAATAGCTTCAATCCATTTGGTGAAGTATTTGATCATAGTGATGATGAATTTTTGGCCATTAGATGAGGTGGGATGGATTTTATCTATGAGGTGGAGTCCTCATTGGGTGAAGGGACATGGTGATGTGAATAACTATAGCTCTTGAGTTGGTGCATGTATGAGGTCTCCATGAATTTGACACTGTCAAATTTTCTTGAAAAAGTGATATGCATCACATTCCATTGTGGGCCAGTAGTATCTTGCATGCATGATCTTCTTGGCTAGGGTCAAACCACTAGAGTGATCTCCACATATACCTTTTTGTACCTCTTTTAAGGTCATTTGTGCTTCATCAGTATTAAGACATCATAGGAGGGTGTTTCCTAGGCTTTGAAAATAAAGAGTTATTGAAATGGGAGAGAAAAAATGAGATTGCTCTTGAATAAAAATTTAGTCATTCACATTGCACTAAAAAACTATTACATTGTATTGGCTTTATAAATCCATTCAACCTATTAACTACCCAAAACCACCCAACAACTAATCTCTACTAACTAAAGTGATTATCGCATAATTACTTATATTATTAGCCAATAGGCTATTATATGTGGGGGAACCCCACCGGCATCTCCAGCAGTCAGATGCCGACGAGAACCCCACGAAATTTCTTCGGCTAAAAATTCTCTCTACCGACGCTATTTAGCCCATCCATCTTGTCAGCTCCTGAACCGAGGAAGGATGAAACAATGTCAAGTATGGAATGGCCTATCCGTGGGTGACCCACATCCTCCCTTCCACAAACAACACCGTCACATTCTCCAAAGCCATAAGCTCCAACAGACCTATGCCAAAACCCTCCTGAACCTACCTAGGAATTCCCTGTGCATGACTCTAGAAACAAAGATACAAGCAAACAGATCCATTTATGGGCCTTTGGGTCAAAGCCAAAGGCCTGGTTATTCTTCAAGAATATGTTGTTTTGGCCGTAGAGGAAAAACCAGGGCTTTTTATGATCTCCGAGGCATTTTCCAAAGGAAGGTTCAGTCGCAATGGCATACCAGTGCTTGCAGACTATGCAACAGTTGATTATGGATGATATAGGTAGGCAAGAGAGTATAAAATCTGTTATATCTAGATTCAGGCAGCTCCAATCCTCATGCTCTGTGTATCTGGGTTGTGAGAAAACTATGTCCATTGAAAAATGTAAGAGCGCCCCAATGGAATGTGGGGTGATTAAGTATGTGGGTTGGGTATAGAAATGGTAGAAAATGGGTGGACTGAGCGCATACAGATTTAAGTCGAATAGACAGAGGCCTTTTGAAGATTTCCAAATGCAAAGAAAGGGGAAAATTTTGAATATAGTACGAAACTTGTGGGGTCACTTTATGTAAGATTCTATGAAAGATGTGCAAGAAGCATGACCGAAATAGGTATATGGGTTGGGTGTAGAATTGGCTAAAACCGAGGAATTGAGTGCATGAGCCTGATCAAAATTTGGTGGAATAAAAATTCAAATTATAGATGCTAAAACTATAGTGTCTATGTAAAATTCCCTATTGAATTTCATATGGATCACAAAAACAATACGAATGAAAATTGTCCCACACAATGCATGAGAATATTTCCATGCCCTCATCTTTTGTTTGAACAGATACATTCTGCCAATTTTCTTTCTAACCAATACGTCTCTGCCATTGTTGATTTTCATAACTTTTTTGGCTGCCAAACCCTGCATAAATATTAAACCACTAACTTAAAATAAACATAAAAAATAAAATAGGCTTCTGCAAACTGAGCTAATTCCAAAAAAAAAATAACCAGAAAACTAAACAAGACCTTCAACTGTGGTGTAATAAGCTTCCAGTGATACAGTGTAATAAGCTTCTAGTGATACAGCCTGCACAGCTCCTATCTGCATGTAGAATCATATTTCAATACACTCCTATTATTTGATACTTAGCAGGGAATTAATTCAAAAGAAGCCAACAATTAAATTAACTAACCAACCAAAAACCCTATAATATACATTTAAACCAAAAACAACCTAAAAAAATCATACTCCTGCAACTTTTACAAAGCTATCTGCAACGTCATTCAACAATGGATGTCCCAAATCGAATAATTGATCTCCTGTCCATATCATTCAAATTCATTCTTCCCCGCCTGTGTTATAATCAAAGCTCAAACAGAAAAACTCTAATTTAATAAGAATGTTTAGGTCTACGAAATCTTTTCCAAATGATTAGATGCTCAAGTTAAGATGAGAAAGATAAAGTATGTGTGAGAGTTTTCATTAAAGGAAATGACACTTGCCCTTTTAGAGATGCGACATGTAATTTGAAGCGTTGTGATTAACTTGTCTACGTGTTTAATTGAGCTCATTTATCTCAACTATCTTTATTGTAGTGCAACACGTGGATAATTCTTTATTTGTTTCAAAAGCTAAAGTTGTAGGGAATATGATATTTAATTTTAGCTACATATATTTGTTAAAAAAGTATATGCATTTAGATTTTTTTGAATTATTCTAGAATGATTTTTTTTCAAAATTTTAACTGATAAATTTAGCAATTTGTTTTTAACTGTTATAATAAATAATATATGATTTTAAAAAAAAAATTGTCCCACACAAATGAAATAAGAAATTTATAAAGATAAAAAATTTAGACATATATATAAGAAATTTTTAGTATATACAAGTTAGACATATGTAAATATAAGAAATTTTTAATAAAAATAAAAATTGTATAATAAATAAAATAACTATTTAACAAAAAAAAAAACTTATATATACTATAAAAACAAATAAAATAAATAAATAAAAACAAATAAAAATAAATAAAATAATTTATATAATAAATAAAATAAATAATAATTTATATAATAAATAAAATAAAATAAAATAAAATAATTCATATAATAAATAAAATAAAAAAGATTCTTTAAATAAAATAATATAATAATTTTTTAATAAAAAAAATTATATAATACATAAAATAACTATTTAACTACAAAATAACTTATATATACTATAAAAATAAATAAATAAAAACAAATAAAAATAAATAAAAAAATAATAATTTATATAATAAATAAAATAAAATAAAATAATTTATGTAATAAATAAAATAAAAATGATTCTTTAAATAAAATAATATAATATTTTTTTAATAAAAGTAAAACTTGTTTTGTGTTATAAAATCCAAACAATAAACAAATAGAAAAATGAAAAACTAAAGTTGTATAAGTGTTGTTTTTGGAATGAATTGGAGAGGAGGGTAAAGAAGTAGAGAGGGAAGCATAGAGAAAGAGAGATAGAGGAGGGAAAAGAAGTAGAGAGGGAAGGATAGAGAAAGAGAGAGGAGGGAAAAGAAGTAGAGAGGGAAGGATAGAGAGAGAGAGAGGAGGGTAAAGGGACGGAGGGAGGTAGAGAGGGATAAGAGATAGAGATAGGGAGGAGAGGTAGGATAGAAAGAAGTAGAGAAGGAAAGAGAGAGCCAGAGAGAGTGAGAGAGAGAGAGAGGGAGGGGGCGAGAGGTAGAGAGGGATAGGGTAGATAGAGAATTAGAGGGGAAGGAGAGAGAGGTAGAGAGGAATAAGTGAGAGAGGGAAAGTAGAGAGGGGAGGAGAGAGTGAGCGAGAAATAGGTGGGATGGAGGGAGGGATAGGTAGAGAGGGATATGTGATATAGAGAGAAATAAAGAGGGAAGGAGAGAGCGAGAGGGATAGACAAGGGGGGAGGGAGGGAGGGAAGGAGAGGTAGAGAGGGATAGGTGAGATAGATCATTGCTTTCTTCACGATGTCCACTATTTTTCACGGCTGTAAATAATGTGGGCTTGGCTTATCGGCGTAAGTATTGCACCTTATTGAGGTGCAAGTGCTAGTTTATATTAAATATTAATCTATGTTATGCACTATTTTCCAACAACCCCTTTTATTGCTAACATAAAAAATTGTATTATATCATTGCATCCATTCCTCTTAGCATCAAACCAACCTCTAATGGAGTAAGAGGGAATTTTCCATCCATCTTGTTTGCACAATTCCTAATAAAATGACCAGTTCTGTAAAATTTTCCCCTCCAATCTCTTTCATGTGCATCAAATCCATTTCTTGATTTTCTTCCTTCCCTCCATCATAGACACAAGAGAAGGCTATCATATCCTCTTCAAATCAAAGGTGAAAAAAAATGTACTTTCCACTACTATTGGAGTTGTGCTCAATCATACAGTCCACCAATTTATCGACAAAAGAAGAAATAGGCTTGGAAAACATTAATGCTTCACAATCAGCCAGACACCTTAGATTTTGAACCCTTAGTGGAAATTTAGGAGACAGTAAATTTGAAAATGGAGAAATACATATGACTCCAATGGGCAGCTAATAAAAATTAACATCTAAACGATAGGAGATTGGTGATTAGAGAACACAACTTTGAAGACCTTAAATATATTATATTTGCAGTGGCACTCTGATATCTAGCTACGGTGATGGAAACTATGGAACAAAATAAAAATGACATCCATAGAAATAGTCAGAGGCATTGAATGGAGTCCAACACTTCAATATGAATTGCGTTCATTATAAGTAACTTCTAAATTTTTCAAAACCCTATTAATTTCTCTAATATAAACACACTTTTGTAATAGATTGGCGATTTTTAAAATTATTTTCTAGATTTTGAAAATGAACATGAACAAAATGGAGGAAAAAAATGGAAGGAGTGATCAAGATAGAAAGAGGGAAAAAAATGAAAATGAGTGATGAATGTCATAGATTTTCCCGTGGTATGCACTACTCCTTTATTGGAAAAATGCAAGAATGGTGGACGAATATCAATGGTTGTTACACATGGTCTGCACTACGTGGCATTTGAATGAATCACTTTGGATGAAGAAAAACGAATGGAAGGAGATTAGAGAGAGGTACAAGAAGTAACCTACTCTGATACAATTTATTAAAATGGTGAGAAAAAAATGAGATTGCTCTCGAATCAAAATTCAGTCATTCACATTGCACTAAAAAACTATTACATTGTATTGGATTTATAAAGCTATTTAATCTACAAACTACCCAAAACCACCCAACAACTAATCTCTAATAACTAAAGTGATTATTGTATAATCACTTACATTATTTATATTAAATATTAATCTATGTTATGTACTATTTTCCAACAAGAGTGTCACCGATGATGTTGTATTTGGATGTCTTTTAGATGAAGTTCTTACGTTGATTGGCAGATAGGTCAAGGGGAATGACTTGGTCATGTAAGTAGTCATAAATATCTTGGTACTAAGGGGAGCTAGGAACAACAAGTTCACACACCATCTCAGACTCAAGAATATCGAATGTGGGAATCAATAGCTATTCCACTAAGAACTCGTATTACAACACATTATCTGGAAATACCCAAGAGAGGACCAATTGTTTCCATTGCATTTTCTACCTTGTTTTGGATTTGAGGGGCCTACCAAAAGATGTTTTAAAGTACTACTTGAAATTTCCAGCCATCTGTTTATAAGGGGTGAGCTTCTCATCCTTTGTGTCATAGTCATCATTCACTTGTTAGATTACCAATTATGAGTCACCATACACCTGAATTATTTTTATCTTTCATTTGATGGTCATGCAAAGTCATGTGAATAGAACCTCATACTCTGCTATGTTGTTGGTGCAAGAAAAAGTAATTCAGAATGACTTGGGTATGGTATCTCCTTGGGTTGTAGCAAACAATAAACCTTATCCTAAACCATGACTTGTGTGAGATCTGTTGAAATATAATTTACATGTTGTGGATGTGTCTAGGGTGAATATAGACTCATCGGGGAAGTCTAAAACCAATGGATGATTTGTCTTGGTGGGTACATCTGTGAGTTGATCAGCGATTACATGTCCTATTTCTTTTTGTTCAACATACTGAATGTCATATTGACTTAGTATCATAACCCATTTAGCTAACTGACCCGTCAAACTTTCTTTGCTGAGAAGATATTTTAATGGATCTATCTTGGCTACAAGTGTTTCTTGACGGTTCAACATGTAATGCCTAAGTATTTGAGTGGTGAAAACCACCACAAGGTAGGCATGTTCGATAGGACTATAGTTGATTTTATAACCCACCAGTGTACAACTGATATAATAGATTTCTATTTCTCTACCTTCATCATTGTTTTGTGCAAGTAATACCTCCAATGCTAATTTGGTTGATGATATGTATAGTAAGGTGATCCCACAATACTGGTTTACAATTTTTGGCCAAACTAGACATTGAACTGATTTTTTTAACTAAATCTTCACTTTCAGATAGCTATAGCAGCTAAACAATGAGGAATTTGAAGATGATGCAAACTAGTGATTTGTGACACTTTGTCTATAGATTCTAAATATTTTTTTTCAATTTTTTTTGAATCAGATTGCACTTTTTTCCATCTCCTTCGAAAACTAGTTGTTAATAGTAAACACCATTTTTAAAGAGTGATGTTATTGGCTAACACAACTTTTTTTCAATGAAGGATAATTTTTTTTTTTAATTTAGATTTGTAACTAAGATATAGATTGCATGGAATTGGTTTCATAGCATTTCATTAAATATTTTTTTCTTAATTAAGTTTCAAAGTCAAACCAGTTATAATTTAGACATGATTTAATGGCTAAAACATAACTTTATTTGTATGTAACTTTGTTTGTATGTATCAATTTTTTTTTTTGTTGGATCAAGGACATCAACATCTAGTGCATAGATATTTTTTAGATTTTTCTTTTTATAATCTTCTATTACATGTGAAGAATAAAGAGATTGATTTTTGATGAAAAACCTACATTCACAAGAAATAAAAAAATAAATATATAATAATCAAATTAAATTTATTTCAAATTATACTTTTTGGGAAGCTTATAATAAGGACTACATAATTACAAAAAATGAACTTTAAAAAAATTCATTTGATCCCCCAAAAGGTAAAACAAAAGTGGTTTTTTATTAGCATTTTGATAGGTGTAAAAGAGACTCCATTATAGGTATGGTTTAAAATTAGTGGGGTTTTATCGAAGGGTGTTTGATCTAAGGTATTTTGATCAAACCCTCTTCAATTGGAATCCTTTAAATGGAAATTTTCAAGGCTTAAATATTTATATTTTTTAAAATTATGTCATTTCAACAAAAATTAGGATCTCCCAGAAAGTGTAAACCACTATTGTGGGATCACCCAGTATGAGATGTCGTCCATCAATAGGAGACATTAGGACTGGTGATGCTAATGGGTAATCCTTTATTTGTTGAAAAGCTTATTGACACCTTTATATTCACATAAATGGTACTCCTTTTCTTAGCAAGTAGTGGAATGGTTGAATATTTTTTGTGAGTTATGCAATGAACCTTGAGATGGAATGGAGTCTACCTTGGAGTGTTCATAGATGATTTATATTGTTTAGTGAGGAAATGTCTATGATAGCTTTTACTTTAGCAGGGTTGACTTAAATGCCTCTTCTGAAATAAATGTACCTTAGGGGATTTCTTGAAATTACCCCAAATACACATTTCTTTGGATTTAGTTGTAGTTTATACTCTTCAAAAAAATTTCTAACACTCATAGATGATTAGTTCTTGTTAGTGATTTGGCTAATAGGTCATCCACATAATCTTCCATGAGAGTGTGCATGAGGTCATAAAATATTGTCATCATGGTGCATTGGTATGTAGCCCCTACATTTTTCAATCCAAAAGGCATGACATTCCAGTAGTATGTTCCCGAAGGACATGTGAAAGCTATCTTGTGCTGATCTTCAAGAGCTATTTTAATCTGATTGTATCCCAAGAAACCATCCATGAGGGATAGTATCTTGTATCTTGTCGTTAGGTCCACTATAATTTCAATATTTGGCAAGGGGAAGTCATCTTTTGGAAATGCCTTGTTCAAGTCTCAGAAATTAGTACATTTGTGTATTCCTCCATTTGGCTTAGTCATTGGTACTAAATTAGAATCCATTATGCATAGTTGATTTTTTTTATTTTATAGAAATCGATGATTGTAATGTCCTATTTTATGTTGTACAAGAAATGTTTGAAAATTTTATCTAACAACTCATCAAATGTTTTGATACTTGGTGGTAAACAACGTAACCAGTATATAGCGGCCCCACTGAGACTTCATGGAAAAGGCCTCATCAAGTAGGTATCATTTCATTGTAATTCCATGGAAGATATTGAAAATTCATGTACATGCTCTATTGTATCTCCTTTCCCTCTATACTTTTCAAATTTTGATATTTCAAATCCTATGGGGAAAGGTACCATGCATAAATTTTGATCAAAGATATATGGAAAAATGTTTTGTAGATCATAGCTCTTCCTTGGTTTTCCAATTTGTTCTGATATTGACTTTGAGGCATTCCTTGCTATCAATTTTGTGGTCCTCCTTGTTGTTGTTGTTAAGGATTTTGATTTTGGGTTTATTGAATAATGTGTTGTTGAGTTTAGGGTATACCTTGGTAGTTTGTCTATGGTATCCCTTTTTTTTGTGAATGTTTTTGAAGGGTACCTTGCTATTGTGTTGGTGGTACACCTTGTTATTGTGAATGATGTTGAAAGGTACATTGGTGGTATACCTTGTTGTGATATTTTTTTGAAGGGTGCCTTGGTATTGTGTTGGTGGTACACCTTGTTGTTGTGGATTGTTTTGGAGGGTGCCTTGGTCGTTTGTTTTTGGTACACCTTTTTTTTGGGAATTTTGTTGAATGGTACCTTGTTGGGAAAATGTGTCTCAACCTTATAATTATATAAAGGTTATTGTTGATAGGATATATATATATATTTCATAGTTACACCGATAGGTGTAATATACAATGGCATCAAGGGGGAGGAGAGGGATGTGTGTAAACTATTTTTTGTTAACTTTTTCAGGAAACTTCTAAAATGGTCGACATACATTAGATAAATGATACAATGTAAATCTAGACCATTAATTATTATGTTTTAGATATAATGGTGGATATTTTGTTGGCCTATATTTCCCTAGAAAGTAACTCTATTTTATGAGGGCATTGTATTATGACTGCAGTAAAGAGATGGTGATGTATTCTAAGAATCTGATAGTAGTCATGTTGTCTTTGAATCTCTGAGTGGTGATACTCCTGTGAGAAGCTTTCTCTACAAGTATATTGTAATCTTTGTGATTTATTGAATAATATTTTAAGCAACTTTTGGAGTGTGGGACTTTTCTCTTGAAAGGGTTTTCCTCACATAAATCATTGTGTTGTGGTAAGCATGATATTTATGTTTATTTCTATTGAAGTTTCTATAACTATTAAATATCTGTAAAATTTTTGCATTATTATCCTTCAAGATTAGTGTAGGAAGTTTTTCCACTACCTTATCTTCCTTGCAAGTGGTATCAAAGCCTAATCACCTTTGGTTTTAGTTGTGGATTATTGTATTTTTTAACTAATCCATGTCTGAGTGGGAGGTTATGTAGAAGATACTTTGTGATCTTGTTACAGGAATTTTCAAATGAAAAGTTCATTAGGGAGAATAGAGGTGGATAAATTTTCTGGAAATAATTTTGAAATGTGGAAGCTGAAGATGGAGGATCTATTGATAGATCGAGATCTATGGGATGTTGTTGATGAAAATGTTTCAAGGTGTGCAGATCCTACTCAGGCTCATCAATATGATGTTATAAACCATAAAGACAAGGGTCTAATCAGATTGTATTTGGAAGACTCTATTTTAATTAATGTCCATGAGGAGACCTCTACATAGAAACTATGGAAGAAGCTTTGTGAGATGTATCAGGACAAATCTTTAGTGAACAAGATTTTCTTGAGGAAGAAATTTCATTCCTTGAGAATGGAAGAGGGTGGAAGAATCATAGACCACTTGGAAGCATTCAATATGCTAGTGGAGCAATTGGCATCCATTCATGTCAAAATTGATGAAGAAGAGAAATGTCAGATCTTGCTTTGTTGCTTTCCTAATTCATGGGATTCTCTTGTTATGGATATTGGGAGTACTTCTATTATTTTGAAGAATATTTGGTGGGTTCTTTTCTTTCTAAAGAGATGAGGAGGAAGGTATCCATCATTTCCAATGTTCATCGAATACCTAAGGAAAAAGGTAAGAAGAGTGAGAAGCGTGACAAATCCAAATCTAGGGGGAGATCTAAATCTCCTCGAAAGTCCAAAGTTGTTTGCTAGAACTGTGATAAGAATGGACATGTTCATAAGGAATGCAAAGAAGAAAAGAAGAAAAAGAAGAAATTTTGATTATTGATTGTAAGTTTGAGAAGGAATATTGTGACGCTTTCATTGTAGCTTTGACAACTCACGCATGTAATGATGCATGGTTAATTGACTTAGGTGCATCTTTCCATATGACCTTTAATAGAGGTTGGCTGTCTGAATATGGAGAATTTGATGGAGGTAAGGTGTACTTGGGTGATGATTCTCATTTAGACATTATTGTTCATGGTAAAGTTAAAATCAGGTTCCATTAGAATAAAAAGAATTAATGATGTGTTGCATATCCTTGGATTAGTAGAAAATATGTTATATGTAAGCAAACTAATAGATGTGGGTGTGTAGGTAGTATTTTTTGATGCAAGATGCAAGATGGTTAGAGGTGCTATGGTGTTTACTAGAGGTGTTAGATATGGAAAATTGTATAAGCTTGATGCATGCACTGTTGAGTGCAATAGTACTTCTATGAAAATAAATTATGTGGAAGAAGTGAGGGTTTCACCTTCAACAGATGATCATGTCTTTTGGGTATCCATGGGTTATATTTCTTCTAAAACAAAGTTACCTACAGAGAAAAATATGTTATGGCACCAGAGACTTGCCCACATTGGAGAAAATGGTCTAAGTACCTTGAAAAATAAAAACCTTGTTGAAGGATTGTCTTATTGTAATCTTGAATTCAATTTCTCTGAGCATTGCATTTTATGAAAATAGAACATTCAATTTTACTCAAATTCTCATAAATATTATGGTGTATTGGATCTTATTCATTCTGATGTGTTTGGTCCTATAGATTTTCCTTCGATTGGTAAATCCACATATTATGTTTCATTTATTGATGATTATAGTAGAAGGACATGGGTATATTTTCTAAAGATTAAATCTTAAGTTTTCAGTCGATTTAAAGAATTTAAAGCAATGGTTGAGTTACAGACTAGAAAGAAAATAAAATGTTTGAGGACTGATAATAGTAGTAATTTTTTCTCTAATGATTTTGATAGATTCTATAAATATTGTGGTATTCATAGACAAAAGACAACTCCATATTCTCCATAATAGAATGGAGTTGCAGAAATAATGAACAAGACACAAATGGAGAATGCTAGGAGTATGTTAAGTGGTGTTGGCCTAGAAAAAAGGTTTTGGGCTGAAGCTATTGCCACTACCTGTTACTTGATTAATAGGTTTCCTACATCAACTCTTGTTGATAAGATGCCTATAGAGGCATGGTCGGGTTGCAAGCCTTCATTAAGAAATCTTAGAGTTTTTGGTTGCGAGGCATATGCACATGTGTCAAAGGAGAAGCAAACAAAGTTGGAGAAAAATGATATGAAATCTATCTTCATCAGATACAGTTATGGTGTAAAAGGATACAAGATTTGGGAACCTATTGCACAAAAGGTAATATATAGTAGAAGTGTTATTTTTAGAGAAAATAAGCCTTCTTTTGTTACGTTGCAGCTAGAACAAAGTAAACAGGAAGATGTGATTCAATTTCCTTCTACACTTGAGAAAGTTGAATTGAGGCCTATGGATAGACAAGAATTTGAGGAGAGCTCATCTAGCTCTGGATCTTCAGAAGAGGAGGAAGAACCTCCAAATCAACTTGTTCATAGGTCTACAAGGAATGGACAACCACTCGAAAGGTATACATGTGATGATTGGAGATGTATTTTTTCTTTGAATACTAACATGGATGAACCCAAATTTGTAGAAGAGGCATTAGGTATGAATGATGCAGAATCCTAGAAGATTGTTATGGATGAAGAAATGGAATCTTTGAAAAAGAATGATCATGGGATCTTGTACCAATTCGTGAAGGACAAATACCTATTGGTTGCAAATGGGTGTTCAAGAAAAAGATTGGTTCAGATGGAGGTATTGAGAAGTACAATGCAAGGTTGGTTGCAAAAGGTTACTCTCAAGTTGAGGGTGTTGATTATGGTTAGAGGGTATGTGCAGGTTAATGGTGGGCCAAAAAGTGGCAATGAGGAAAAAAACGGATATCCATGAGGAAAGTCATTCGGCTGAGAAGAACCCGCAGGAGCATAGTGCATCCATTCTTCGCATAACGGATATCCGATATAGGCTAAATTTGATTTGGAAAGGTAATTTTTTTTTTTTTATTTGATTTGATTCAATTTTGATTTAGATTTGAATAATTTCATATGGTTTTTTGTTGATTTTTTTAAAAATAGGGTTTTGATTGAGTTTTTGTGAAAAAATTGAGTTTAGAATAGATTTTGATTAAAAAATGAATGTTTTTTGTGGATTTTTTTTCACAATAGGGTTTTTGATTGAATTTTTATGAAAAAATTGAATTGAGAATGGATTTTGATAAAAAAATGAATGTTTTTTGTGGATTTTTTTTCAAAATAGGGTTTTTGATTGAATTTTTATGAAACAATTGAGTTCAAAATAGATTTTGATAAAAAAAATGAATGTTTTTAATGGATTTTGATTTAAAAATAGTGTTTCATTTATATTGTCTAATTTTAGTTTCATTATTTTTTAACTTTAATTAGGCATTATGGCTACTGAGAATGAAAATGCACAAATTCCACTAGTTGAAAATGAAAATCCACCAGCTGAGAATCAAAATGCAGAAATGCCAAATGCTCCACCACCTGCGCAGCCATCAATTGAATAGTTAATTCATGAAAAATTGGAGGAATTGAGGGGAATTTGTGATATTTATAAGAAAATCCCTCGATTATCCCATATGTCAACCACATTGACAAGAATAATTACAAATGTAGAAACCCTCTCCACCCAACATAATGCATTTCATTTGTGGTGAGAAACTATGAGGCAATATTATGCATGTGGAATGTCTTATGATGATGTGAAGGATCTCCAAATAACAAAAGCCCAAATAGCCTCTTTATTTATTAACCCCAGCACTGGTTTGCCAATTAATGTTAACAAGCCAAAACTTTCTATAAAATGGTGCATGCATAGGGGCATAGTAGATAAATTTTGGGATCATTGGTGTATGGTTTTTGATAAACCACCCAAAAATAATCTTGATGTACCTTTTTACTTTATTAAAAAAAAATATTTTGAGTTTTTGGTTAGGGCATCATGTCAATTACTTTGACATTAAACCCTTCCAGGGCATTGGTAGAGGTATGCCTCAGGATAGGCCAAGGGAAGCTAGAGTAGTTAGGTGCCCACATTTTCCCCATCCTCCCCTTCCTCTGCCACCTCTAGTACAACATATAGACATTACGGAGGATGCAGCCACACAAACTATCCAGGCCATTCACTCTTTGAGTGGTCTTTTGGTTTCCCATGGTTCTTCAATAGCTCAGCCACAATCTGGTGATCTTGGCAATGGATCCAGTGTTGCTGCATCATCCTCCTCGGGTCCACATATTTGCAATACATGCCAGCAAATATGTTTGGGTCCTATTATACAACCCCCTGGGCATCCATTAGACACTTCTGATTATGACATCCAGGATGTGGGGATTATAGCAGATCACACGCAGGGGAGTGGAGAGCACCCTACAGAGTCCACTCTTGCATTGGACATTGGAGTAGTTACACAAGTAACATTTAAGGTGTAAATTCATAACTTGCATTTTTTAGAAAATGAATATTAATAAGAGATAGTATCAAGTACTAATATTTATTTACATGGTCCATTTAATAGTTAATGTCTGAGGAGGAGCTAACAAAGGTGACTGATAGCACCCTTAGGGAAATTTCATTTGGCCTTGACATGCACACAGTATGTATTTTCTCACTCACTCATTTACATTTTTTTACTTTTTATTTGCTTGTCATTTGAATTGTCAATAATGAAATTATATATTAACTTATATGTTTATCTTACTCTCTGCTTGTAGCAAACACTAGTGTGAGCGAGGTGCAATGCTCTCTAGACTATGGAGGCACAGTGTTGGATAAGGGAAAGGTAATTAAACTCAAATTTGATTGAATTAAAATTTATAAGATCTTTTATTGATTATGCATACATTGACATGGATTCGTAGTTTCATATGTACTTGTCATTTTTATGTACAGGTGGTTGTGAGCTATACATCATTGTTGATAAGTGCCACAACACTCGCAGGAGTAGGTATTCAAATGCCTAAAGGAGGAGGTGTTGAAACACCTCAAGAATGAGGCATTGAGACACCTAAAGGAGATACAGAAAAAGATCAACCTAAAGAGGTATGTGTTTATTTTATTTTGTGCTTGGTAAATATGTTCTGATTACTAACAATTCTATGCTAACTTGGATCAATTTCATGTTTTTGTTCACATATATAGATTGGCATTACAAAAGTTGGTTTGGTTGGTTCTTTGAGAGGGGTATATTCTAGGACTGCTGACCCTTCAAAGACATGTATATTTCAGGTAATCAAGATTTCAATTTTAGAGTTCAATTATAATTCAATGTGTAGTGATTTTTATGCTAATTATTCAATTTTAAATTATATAGTATAACTAATCTCAATTGTGGTTTGACTTTTTCTTGTGCAGCTACCTTCAGAGCCAATTAGTGCTTCAAAGAGGCTCCATTTTGATGATCCACCAGTTGTTTAGGATGAGATAGACATTTTGGCATGTAAATTTTGAATAGATACTGAGATGGAATATGCCACATATTGTAAAACTTTGTTTGAGTTGGCATTGATGCCATTTTTGTATATGGACATACACTTGATTATTAGATAATTTGATATATATAGAAGTTGACAATCAAAATTTATTTTCCTCCTCATATTCATGATTAAACTCTTTGAAGCAATGGTTAAATATCAATGTACAATAGCATAAAAAGAATGGTTAAATATTATGTAGTTTATATTCATATTGCTGATTACATTGCATTGCACATCTTTCAAACTCAAAGCATTATTTCACATTGCATAAGTAACAACTAGATACTCATATGATTAACCCTACACCATCTGATTTTCTTCTTTGTCAACTTTCCCATGCCTTAGTAAATTTGGTGGTCCATTTGTAACCATCAATTTTTTTATATAACATAAATTCACCTTTTTCAAAAAATTAATATGGCTAGACTCCCATATGAATACTAATAATATATCATATGACCATTCTTCATATACTTACTGGCACTTTGTGTCTTCTTAGATGAGCCAAAAGTTGTTGCCCAACTACCTCTGCCTTCATCAATGTTCCATATTTTAATCATTCCATCCCAAGATGTTGTGACCATTTGTTGACTAGAAGATTCAATTATTTGCAGGCATGAAATGACATCATCATGCACTTTGACCTAGAAATTTAGGAAAAGAATACTATTAAAAGTTGTGAGCTTTGTGAAAAATAGATGTTTATCTAATTGCAACACCATCTAAATATGGATTCTTTTAGAAAAATAAAAAGCAAGACATAACTTTTAAACAAATAATTTAATCACAATGTATTTTTCACAAATAAAATTTGTATAAACCGCTTCTCCATAATGGCTAGTATAGAAAATAATTTTTTTGGTAGAACAAAACTCCAAAACATTTCTGATTTCCTTGATTAATTAAATATTAAGTAGAATCCCCACAGTAATTATGTTTTACATAAACCAATAGGAAAACAACACTGCTTGGAAAGTCCATCTATAATATTTTATGTTCTTTGTACAATAATTTAAATACATTTGAAGAAGTTATATGAAAATATATCTTCTTAAATTCTTCTTTAATTTGAAGGTTAGTTTTGATAGTGAGTAATTTATTTCATGGATGGATTTTAGCTTTTGCTAATGCACATTTTCACTATAATTTCTCTATTTTCTTCCTCAACATATCTCTCTCTTGGGCTTTGATACAACCCTGTCAAGGCCTATCCTAATCACATTTAGCCCAAATCAAAAAGAAAATTTCATGCATTGCTTCTCCTACACTAGCAGACCCTGGCTGGAGGTTTTACTTGATATTGTCAACAAACATACATCTGGTTGTCTGAATGAATGGGAGAGTTACATCCTTCCCAATCAAGAGGTCATGACTTGTCAGAATTGATTAAATCAATTCAAGACTTATGTCATAGGATGAGAACATTTGACCATAGGATCAATGATAAATGCAATGATCCTTAACTAAATTATTCATACAAATTTCTTAGATTTGGAATAATTCAATGAAAATCAGCCAAAACATTTAAACAAGATATTTAGATCTAAAACATTCACATATGATAAATAGATCTACACATATAAGTTGGTTGGAATAGAGTATTTAATTCAAATAACTCACTTCATGATTACAATTTTTTTGCTTCAATTGTTTGCTCATAACCAAGATTACAATGATCAAAAAAAAATTTAGAAAAATATTGGGATGCTGAAATCCACTATGCTTGGCATACAGATGCAACCTTTCTGTGAAATTTCCCTCACAAATCCAAACAAGTTTCATCCTCCAAACTCTAGGAAACCAATGGGGTTTCGTCGAAAAATCTCCATAACCTAAGGGTTTTTGTCCTTAGATTCAACAAGTGAACACAAGTGTCCACTTTGCAATTTTGGATTTGTTGAGATGATGTCCAAAGATTATCCAAACTAATGAAGTTTTATTCCTTATATAGAGGTTGAAGGCCTAACATGGGTCCAAAGTTTCTTGCCCTTTTTTCACATTCAAATTTGGGCTCATTAATTGCATTCTTGGTTAGTCATGGTCATGGATGGAGTCCATTCAAATGGTGAGGTTTTGTGAAAGTGCATGCTTGAGTGTGGAGATCTAGGGAAATGATTGCTTTAAGTTCAAACAAATAATTATCCCAAGGTCCAACATCAAGGGTTCAGGCGATGGGATTCTTGGGTGTTAGGACATAAGACAATGGGAATCTAGGGGTTTGAGGATTAGGATACCCCATTGGCTCTTTTACAAATGTAAGACATCAAATAAAGGCCCAAAGATCCAAAGAGGAATGTATGGTTTGAGAAGTGGTGGTCAAGGTATTAGGGTGTTATGTGAATGGAAAGGAAAATTTTCAAAGGCCCACAAGAGAAGGAAGTGGGAGGTGGAGGAACAAGGAATGAAAGAAATGCATGATAATATTAGAGAGTCTGAAATCCCACCCAAAGTAGGAAAGTGACCCATCTTTCAAACTCAAAGCATTATTTTGTATCATTGTTGCATTGGTCTTGAGAGTGGTAGCTTAATATAGGTGTTTGAAGTGATTGAGAGGTCAATTTTAGGGTAGTTAAGGTGTTTGAAGTGATTTAGAGGTTGCTTTTAGAGAAGAGAGATGTTGAAGAGTACATCAAGTCAGTGAGAACCGAAGTGTAATGTGTTTTAGTTTTTGGTACTCCATTGTTTCTTTGCAAATGTGTGATAAATTCTTAGTTCAATGATGTTGAACAATTTTATGAAAAATAAAGTTGTGTCATGGTCTACATTCAATCCAACAAGCAAAAATCAAAGCTCAACCTCTTCAAATGAAAATGCTTGTTTGCAAAACAAATGAATAAGAATGAGGTAGTTAAGGTGTTTGAAGTTATTTAGAGGTCAATTTTAGGGTGGAAGGCTTAAAAATCCATTTTAAATGCACAAAAAAGAATGAAATTACTCAAACCAATTTTGTGAAGAAGTTAACTATGTTGCCCACTAGTTTCCCTTAAGAGTCCAAAGTGCTAAAAGACAACAATCTTTGAAGGTCTATTGCTCGGAGACCGTGATGCTTATAGACTCTCTGTCTGAGGCTATGAGATTGTGTTGGGACCATCTGCAAAACCATCTCTCATTTTTTGCTATCTTGGAGGCGTTTTCCTGTGGTGATGACTTTTCAGTGGAGGGAAAAGTTGCCAAATGCAAGCAGTGTAAAGTTGCAAAGTGGTGCAACTTTCACTCCGTAGCTCATACGACCAAACAGACTATTCCAACACGTTCAGATGGGTACGTTTATACTAGGGATGGTCCTCTCTTGCACCCAAATATGCCAAATCACTCAGAGCTCCATTGGACCGGCGATTTCCTTTAAGAGTCTAAAGTGCTAAAACACAGCAATCTTTGAAGGTCTATTTCTCAGAGACCATGATTCTTATAGACTCATCTTCTGAGGTTATGGGATCATGTTGGGACCATCTACAAAAACCTCTCTCATTTTTTGCTATCTAAGAGGCATTTTCCTATGGTGATGACTTTTCAATGGAGGGAAAAGTTGCCAGATGCAAGCAGTGTAAAGTTGCAAAGTGGTGCAACTTTCACTCCGTAGCTCGTACGACCAAACAGACTATTCCAACATGTTTGGATGGGTACGTTTACGCTAGGGGTGGTCCTCTCTTGCACCCAAATACGCCGAAACACTCTAAGCTACATTAGACCGATGATTTCCCTTAAGAGTCCAAAGTGCTAAAAGGAAGCAATCTTTGAAGGTCTATTTCTTAGATACCATGATGCTTACAGAATCTTCATCTAAGGCTATGGGATTATTTTGGGACCATCTACAAAAACCTCTCTCAATTTTGGCTATGTCTGAGGCGTTTTTCAGTGGTGATGACTTTTCAGTTGAGGGAAAAGTTGCTAGATGCAAGCAGTGTAAAGTTGCAAAGTGGTGCAATTTTCACTCCCCAGCTCATACGACCAAACAGACTATTCCAACACATCCAGATGGGTATGTTTATGCTAGGGATGGTCCTCTCTTGCACCCAAATATGCCGAATCACTCTGAGCTACATTGGACCAGCGATTTCCCTTAAGAGTCCAAAGTGCTAAAAGGTAGCAATCGTTAAAGGTCTATTTATTAGAGACCGTGATGCTTACAGACTCTCCGTCTGAGGCTATGGGATCGTGTTGGGACCATCTACAAAAACCTCTCTCAGTTTTTGCTATTTCAGAAGCATTTTCCTATGGTGATGACTTTTTAGTGGAGAGAAAAGTTGCCAGATGCAAGTAGTGTAAAGTTGCAAAGTGGTGCAACTTTCACTCCACAGCTCATACGACCAAACGGATTGTGCCAACACGTCTGGATGGGTACGTTTACGCTAGGGATAGTCCTCTCTTGCACCCAAATACACTGAATCACTCTTAGCTGCATTGGACTAGCAATTTCCCTTAAGAGTCCAAAGTGCTAAAAGGTAGCAATCTTTGAAGGTCTATTTCTCAGAGACTGTGATGCTTACAGACTCTCCATCAAAGGTTATGGGATCATGTTGGGACCATCTACAAAAACCTCTCTTTATTTTTGCTACCTCAGAGGTATTTTCCTATGGTGATGACTTTTTAGTGGAGGGAAAAGTTGTTAGATGCAAGCAGTGTAAAGTTGCAAAGTGGTGCAATTTTCACTCCGCAGCTCATACGACCAAACAGACTATTCCAACACATCTGGATGGGTACGTTTACACTAGGGATGGTCCTCTCTTGCACCCAAATATGCCAAATCACTCTGAGCTACATTGGACAGACAATTTCCCTTAAGAGTTCAAAGTACGAAAAGGCAACAATCTTTGAAGGTCTATTTCTCGGATACCATGATGCTTACAGACTCTCTGTCCAAGGCTATGGGATGGTGTTGGGACCCTCTACAAAAACCTCTCTCGGTTTACACTATATTAGAGGTTTTTTCCTGTGGTGATGACTTTTCAGTGGAGGGAAAAGTTGCCAGATGCAAGTAGTGTAAAGTTGCAAAGTGGTGCAACTTTCACTCTGTAGCTTGTACGACAAAACAGACTGTTCCAACACGTCCAGATGGGTATGTTTACACTAGAGATGGTTCTCTCTTGCATCCAAATAGGCCGAATCACTCTGAGCTACATTGGACTGAATCAAATTAGGTGAAAAATTGATGCAGACACAAGGGCACAATCACAAAGTCTTTATAACCTACCTATTTGAGGCATCTAACAAGATTATTCTAACCTCTTTGGACAGTCCAAACTCCCTTAAAACTTGACAAGCAACTAAATACACATTTCCCTTTTTAACCTCCTTAAACCCTTGTAATAGTGAGAAACTAGTTTTTGTCCAATTACTCGACAATTTTCCAAAACACTAGACGAACACATGACTGATTCAAACACCCATATCCAAGTTACACAACATATATGAGAAACAACATAGACTCCTTTGGACCAGCATTGACTTCCTATACATTCACCCTTGAACAGGCTACTCGATTAGCCCAAAAATGCAAAGCAACATACCTTAAAACACCACACAGACCCCTAAAACCTTGGGGCAGCAAATAAATTTCCACGAAAACAAAGATTTTGTAATTGGATTCCATTTTTACGAAACTGTAACTGTCAAATCAAAAAACCCCTATTTTTAGTTTAATTCTTGAGGTTTTATTGGATGTAGAACTTCCACAAACTTTCAGACTTTTCCACCACCTTAGAAACATTTATTTAGGCCCCAATATGGTTTGAAAACAAAGAAACTTCTGGTATCTCAAATATTTTTGCAAATCCTAGGTTAAAAAATCTATTTTCAAGTGAAAAAAACCACAATTTTTGGACCTTTAACAGTTCATTTTATTTCAAAACCTAGTTCTCCACGCCTTCTACTCTTGAAATAACGTCAAGACATGTAATAAAATTTCTACATAAATTTTTTATACAAAGCAATGGGAAGATAAAACCATGTAAGTGGTTTCCCCAAACTAATTGCCACCAAAACCATTCTTGATAGTTTAAAACTACGAACCACCCCAATGTGTAATTATGATAGCACTCAAGATAGCCCTCCACCATGAACATATCAGCTAAGTAGGAACCCATAACATTATGGAAAGATGATCCACTTCTCCCAATGTAACTCCCAAGCATTACATGTGAGAGATGGTCAATTTCATTGATGGCAATGATTGTGTGACTCCCATTGATGACCTTCTTTATTCAATGCCATTACAACAATATCCAAAGCATTCCAAAGAATACTAATGAAAAAATATTTCCCTCAACACCTCATGATCATTCAAGTACTCATTCTAACAATACAAGAGATTTACACTTCAAATTGCAAGTGAATATAATTTACTATATCTTAACATAAAAAATGCAAAACCTAATAGAAAAATGTATCAATGAGGTACAATGATGTATAAAATCCAATCAATCAAACACAATCAACCTAACATAATTAAGGGTTGATAGGGGCATTGGATAATTAAGGGTTGATAAGGGTATGAATGTTTATCTTTGCATCTACTCTTGAATATCTAGGGGCTTGGTGGTATTTAGAAATTTGTTACTCATTTTTATTGCATTGAATCAAAATGTCTCACTATTAATTTCTCCAATGCTATAAGATAAATGAATGTTTTCGTGATTATAATGAATATATTGTATGTTATTAATGCTAGTGTATATCATCAAATTATGCCAAACATGTGTTTAGTCAACTCCAAGTGGGTGAATGACACCACTTAGCAAAAAGTTTGAATTTTGAATTTTAAAATGAAAGGGAATAGGTTTGTGACTATGTGGTCACCCTTGTGAATTAAAGAATTGGGTTTGAGGAGCAAAATTTGCAAGCCACTATAATTTATTATATATAAATGGGAAATATTACAAAACCTGGTTCAAACGAGCATACCGACAGGAAAGAACCAGGAAGAAAACCTTCGGTTGTAGCTCGATTAAGTACAAGAATAGACCCCTTTACAAAATGTATGAGTTTCCAATATATAGGCCCCTTTACATTTTAAACATACCCTTTATACCATGCTATACATTTGACCCATATTTAAAAAAAACATCACTAGGTATAGATTATGCCCATACACAATTATGACCATTTTAAATAGTTTCCAATTCGAGAATTCAAATTTTACAAAATTTTCCTATTAGAGGCATTCAGGGCACAGTCTTCAACAACAGTAGTATGTTCATGTTCTGCACTGACAAGCACCTATACAAACCATCAAGGTAGCTTAGAATAACCAATCTATATTATTCCAAATGACACAAAATATGATGAGATGGTAATGCAAACTATAAAAGATGCTTAGAGTAACCAATCTATATTGTTGTAATCTGTTGCATACCTCTCTGAAAGGATCAAAGCTGGCTATTGTTGCAGCAAGTCCATGATCAATCATGCCAGGAATATCACAAAAGTGGGAAAATGAGAAATCTATATTGTCACAATAGAAAAGATGTTAGACTAACTTATCTATATTAATCTAAACAACCTGAATGATGATGAGTTGGTGATGCAAACTATAAAAGAGGCATACCTCTTCGAAAGGATCAGAGCTGGCTATTGTTGTAGTAGGTCCATGATCAATCATGCTAGGAATATCGTAAAAGTGGGGAAATGAGAAATCTATATTGTCAGAATAGAAAATATGCTTAGAATAACGTATCTATATTAATCTAAACAACTTGAATGATGATGAGCTAGTGATGCAAACTATAAAAGATGCATACCTCTTCGAACGGATCAGAGCTGGTATTGTTGCAGCAATTCCATGATCAATCTTGCCAAAAATATTACAAAAGTGCATACAAAATATCACTATTAAAGACACCTTCATTGCAATAGTATATAAAATATCAGTATTAAATAAAGAACACTAATGAACTTAATCATAATTAACATAAGCATTCTACCTTCCATTCTTGAAAATGCTATTCAAGTGTGCCTGAAGGGTCATCTCTTTGATTAAGAGTATCCAATATTGCTTCATGATCAACATTACTAAGTGTCCATAGTTGTTTTGTCTTTGGTCTAGCATGATACTTCAACAACTTAAAATTTATTGCTATAACAAGGTACGAATACATGAGAATGGTTTTGTGTTTTTCGTAGTCTTCAAATGAAGGTATGCCATTCTTTCTAATCATGTATTTTCGCAACCAAGTTCCTACAACCACAACTAAACCTGTAGGATACATGAAACCATCATCATCTTCCATCAGTTTTGTTAGCTTATGTTTTACCCACACACATCAAGCCAACCAATAGTCTAATCTCTCTTCATTCCCCAATAGTGCAACAACTGCAAAAATATGTCCTAGCTGTAGTAGATCTGAAAGAAAGTCGTAATCAACTGAACTTTCCATTGTGTCATTTGTCATGGATATTGTTTGAGATAAAGGAGTTAGATACTGTGGTACCCATGTATCCACCCACTCACTTGACTCGCATTGATCCCACTCACATTGAATACAACTCTAACAAAAACAAGCCAACTCTCATGTCCAAATGTCCATGTGACTGCATCTGAGCTTCAAAATGAATGCATCTTTGAAGAATCTTTGATTGTATGACAATCTAATCTACCTCCCACTGTACCCTCCTCAATGAACCAAAAGAATCTGTGCACTGTTGAATCAAGTGTCCCTCCCTGTGACAATGTTGAACTACACCATCAACTATAGAACGTGCATCACTGAATTTTGCTCCTAAAATCTTCAATTGCTCCTTAACTAGAGCTCTCTTTATGCATGCACCTGCTCCATCATGCTCCCCTTTCCCATGTCCAGCTTCAAAAAAATTCCAAATATGAGGTAGACCCTTCTCTACATGCATTCTACTCAACCAATAAAACATACGAGCATTCTTGAATTGACCTATGCAATTATCGACCAAATTAGATGTATTAATGCTATATCATGCTCCCGCAAGAACTCAAAAATTCTCAAAACAATGTTGGACATACTCAGATGAGTGAGATCTATCATCACTCGTATAAAAATGATACTCTTTGATTATCTTTCGATCCTCCTTTGTACTATCAGGTGCATGTCTAAATGTTATGTGGACAAAAATAGCAATCTAAATGGAATTGTAATACTAAGATTGTACCTCGTTTTGTGGTTGCAATGTGTAGTTTTTTGAAAAGTCAACCACTAATATAATAGTTCCAATCGAAAAAGAGTCCTTACACATCCTAAATTGTTGATCCAACCACTGAGACCTGTGACTATGCCTTGCATACTTGTAGAAAAGATTGTCCTTAAAATATGAAATAAAATCAGCAACACTGCATTCTTTTGTAACCAACTCACATCTAGAACCTTCACCTCCGCTTTGCAAAGTATATTTGACTATCTCATATCTCTTTTTCTCAACAAGCTTCTTTCCAAATTCATGTTTGAAACTCTCATGAAAACATTAAACAAACTTTGACAAGCCACCACATTGTGAGCACTTTGCATTTAAAAAATCATTTCTATAGAAAAAGCAACTATCATCTCTAGAACATAAAAATAGATCTAGCAAGTCCCTTGATTATTTTGGAAGATGCATTACACCACACTCCTGCAAAATTTCATTAGCATATAAAGTAGAACGGATATAGAATAATAGCTCATGGTACATTGAAAACTCCACATGGTATTTGCAACAACAAGTATTACGAATCTTAAGAGGCACACAATAAAATGACTTCAAACCCTCAAAAGTCCTTTGCGAGATTTCCATATTTTTATGTGTTTCAATAAATTTTTTGAACAACATTGTTTGGCTTGATTCCAATAAATGTTTAGGATGTGGTGTATGGTCTCGATTTCCAATTCTTAACTTTAAAACGTCCTTTGCATTGGGTGATACTCTAGAGTTATCATGCCAAAATTTTTGAACTACCTGCTTTACATTATCAGTTAGCTTCTTATGAACACATGGAACCTCCCGACAAAAGCTCATGTATCATTTTCAAGAGGATCATCTATTCTTTCTCTTCTTGCAAGTGCTCTATCCAATGTTTTACGATTTATGTCAAAATCAATACAAGTTTGTCTCATAAAGCGAGCCTTTTTCAATTGATGGCTTACTAGGGCGGTTGTAATGACTCTCCAAGAAGCTCTCTTATCCTTTTCCTTGTTACTTTTTTGAATAGACTTGAGAGCATTAAGAATAATTTTGACAATAATATAATTTTTTTCAATCTTCTTGTTCACATGAATCTTTAATTTGGCTAGCAAAGGTCTCATCTTTTTCATTTTTAGCACTTGTACAAAAAGTTGGCATTGCTCAATCAATGTCTTATCACTAAAATATTGGTTGAAAAGTCTTCTAGCCCACAACTGAACAGTTCATGTTGACCTCTTGCCTTTAAAATTGTTTATAATATTCTCATCAAATTCAAGTAACCATTTAGGGGTTCTTGAGGGTCTTGAAATTGGAATATGTCTTTCTTCCATACAAGGTTCTTCATTTCTCATGTCATTTGGTGAAACATAATTTACACTTGCTTCAATATTATGTTCAACATCTTCATTTCCAACATTTTCACCTTGAACATTTTCAATATCAATTTGAATAATTTCATTCCCAATTTCAATATCATGTTCAACATCTTCAAATCCAACATTTTCACCTTGAACATTTTCATTATCAATTTTAATAATTTCATTCGTAATTTGAATATCATTCAACATATTCAATTCCAACATTTTCACTTTGAATATTTTCACCTTGAACATCTTCAGTTTCCTCTTCACTTGGAACACCATAGGGGTTAGTTTCACCAATATTTAACATACCTTGTCTTCTCTTCCTATTCATACTTTCTCTATCTTTTTTTCTATATGCTTCAATTTCTTCTTTTGTAAGCTTTCTCTTACGTTTTTGCTTCTGATGACTACTGCACCCCATTATACCTCATAAAATATGCTAAAAAATCATTCCTTATGACAAATTTCAATAGAAGATGCTTCAAAAAGTTGATCTTTGTCCCTTCCTGTCTAAAACCACGTGTTTCTCACTTGCAAACAGAATGTAGGGTCTGTTGGAATGGACAAAACGACCCACATGGGGCTTTTCTATGGCCCACAAATCCAATATTCATTATAATCTAATATTCTATTCATTCTAAAAATTTATGATGTTTTGCAATGGTATGATTTTAGTTCTTCAAATTGGATATCATATTTGTGTACACATAGACCTAAGGGTTAATGGTAGATAGTAGAGGGTTTAAGGGTTAAAGGTTTAGGGTTTAGGGTATATGGTAGAGGGTTTAAGGGTTTCATGGTAAGGGTATAGGGGAGAGAGATAGATGGAGTGAGTGTGTGAGAGGGTGACTTGAGAGAGTGGGATAAGGTCAAAGAGGGTGGGAGAATGGGATAGAGTGGGAGAGAGGGAGGGAGATGGTGGGAGATAGTGGAGATAGTGAGAGAGGGTGGTAGAGAGTGGGAGAGAGGGAGGGAGAGAGTAGAAGAGTGGAAGAGGGTGGTAGAGAGTGGGATAGGGTGGGAGAGGTTAGGATAGAGTGGAAGAGAGTTGGAGAGAGTGGGAGAGAGGGAGGGAGAGAGTGGGAGAGTGAGTGAGATGGAGTGAGTGAGTG
>VDFB02263530.1:305275-316295 GCA_007258455.2 Sequoia sempervirens
TATTGGATGAGAATGATATTTGTGTACTTGGAAATGGAGGAGTGGAGAAGAATAAGCCAACTCCACATTATCAAATGAGAAGGATAGGAAACATGCCCAGATCTCTTAAAGATCAACTGAAAATGCAATTATATTTGTTTTATTCTTCATTTATAACTACATTCTCAGATGATCCCCAATAGATCTGGTCATGTTTCCTTTACTAGAAACAAGAGTTGCAGGGCAGCAAAGTTCCTGCTAAAGAGTGGCAGAACAGTTTTGGCAATGATCTAGTCAATGAATCAGTTTTGGTAACGATCTAGTCAGTTTTGGTAATGATCTAGTCAATGAATCATAAGCAGGTGTTTGTATAGCTGGGAACTGCTCAACTATTTTCAGATTTTGCAAATCTGTTATGTTGCTGATTATTTTGGAGCCAATGTATCTGAATCTACTGTTGGGATGGGAAATTGTGGTCCTCTGAATCTGGTGCTGGGATACTTAACTCTTTAACTAGTTCTACAGATGCCGAAAAGTATTGCTTGTTATAGTCATTTATTCTTTTAAAAGGAATAAGCTCCTATTTCTTTTTCACCCACAAAGTGAAGGATAGATTCCTTCCTACAAATATATATACAAAATTATTTAAGTATTTTATCATAAACTGAAATAAATGGCTTTCCTTATTTTTTTGCAGAATAACTGGATCTCCTACAATAAGGAGATTCATGGAGAACAAGGTTTCTTTGAAGTAGGGCTATCTATTCAAACTTAATAACCATCTGTGAATCTTGAAATTTAATACTTGCAATATTATCATTTATTTCAACAATAAAAATGGCACATACGCTTATAGAAATCTGGACCAACATTATCAATTTTGGAAGTTGCATATACATCTGATTAAGCATAACTGTTATATAGAGTACTGTTTGTAGAATGATGAATGTGTTGCATCATAAAATAATTTCCCCTTAGACACTCCGATTCAGAGATTTGTGAGGAAGAACTGTGCAACTTAGGACTACAACTTCGTCTTCAACAATAAGAAATTTCGTCTTAACTGGTATATAGAGTACTGTTTGTAGAATGATGAATGTGTTACATCATAAAATAATTTCCCCTTGGACACTCCGATTCAGAGATTTGTGAGGAAGAACAGTGCTACTTAGGACTACAACTTCATCTTCAACAACAACACCCTCACCTAATAAACAACATAGAACACAAGAATGAAAAAGGAATATAATTTATTAACAGAAATATACGCAGAAGCATCATAACATAAATATAGTCCATCATACAAGAAATCATAATAGTAACTCACTTAGAATTGAAATACCATTCTTAGCTCCATTTTTTCCTTGACCCTGCAAAAGAAGTTTATTATATAAGATAGTTTACTAATCTGCTGAATAAATCATCATATTTTAAATACACATAAACAACAATATTCCTGCATTGAGCCTCAACTGGTTCATGGCGATGTCAAGTGCTAATAATGATGATAAATCTCAAGAACAGTCTATGGCAGAGGGTATTAAAATTCATCCACCTCCTAAGATTCACAAACTAAGTCAAGCATGCATTCAATCACATCAAGGAAAACCTAATCAACCGCTCTCACACAGATTTCAGAAAGTGAAGCAGAGGAGAAGGCCCAGCTTGATAGCAGATAGCATTAATAGGTCTAGAAAGATCGCAAAATGCATATTTCTATTTGAAGAAATCAAGCATTTAAGAGTTTATAAGAGGATAAAAACACTTGTGGGCTATCATGCAATTCAATCCACAACATCATGCTGTCAGGAAGCTCTCTGCTATGGCACATGAAAATGAACCTACCAGAATTGATGATGAAGAAAATGAAGCTATGAAGATCAGCATGTTCCAGGGTAGTATTATTTCTTCTCAGTTCCTTGCCTACATATGCTGGTCAGGTAAGAGGTTTCAACCAAATATTTTTCATCCTATCCTCAGCAACCTACTAGAGTCTATGGTATGTCAGATTTACTGTTCTAACCATGCATTGTCAAAAACCAACTCATCGTGCTACTGCTAGGCTAAACATCTCTTTCAATCAAGGGGTTCCACCTTCACAACATATGGCCATGGGAATAGAGTTCATGGTAGTATTCACATCACAAGCGAAAAATAGAACCCAATGGGTCCACTTCCAACAGTTGCTCAAGGCTGTAGTGGCATCTCCATTCTTCAACCTGATATGATCCAGCTTTACTTGGTCAAGGTCTGAGCAATCCATATCCTATGAATCAGTTGGGAAAAAAAATGGAGACCGTGATGCTCAAATCCCTGTATTGGAAGGATGCATCACCAATTGACTAAACCGCATGGAAAATATAATGAATGTATCACATAATTTATAAAAACTTGTGTATTTAGCAGTATAAACTTCAGACCATTGATAAGTTCCTTATGTATGACCCAATTAAAAGAATGATAGCTGAAGCAATGTAGGAAATCATCAAACTTCATTTGGCAAGACACAAGCAACATAGGCTGGCAGCTGTAGTGGTACACAAGCACAAAGAATGGATTGGTGATTCTCAATCTATAAGCCAACTGCCAGACAGCCTATTCATGCCCAACCCATGCAAGACACAGCTCCCATGATCCAAAACAAAAGAGTCCTCATCCTCTTGAAGGGCTCCCCTAATATTTTCCTGTTCTCACTTTCCTTTTTGTTAAGGGCTCAATGTTTCATTTTCTATATGACAAAAGGAGTATTTCCAGAATGATGGAGAAAAACAGCGTGCATGTAATTAAGTATTAATATACTGTTATATAATAGAAGTACATATATACTCTGATAGTATTAATTAGAGAAGGAACAATAGTCTTTGTCTTTATTGGATCTATTGTTGAAATGGATCATAGTACTCAGTACAAGAGGATGTATTGGATAACATTGGACAGACAATTGTTTTGTCTTATGATGGTCAGGTTCTTGATTTAACCCACACCTTCTAAGAAAGTTTATTTCGACTCTTTTCACAAAACAAAAAAACAAAAAAAATGAGTTTAAATCCTACCTGAACTCTTGCCCATTTGCCGATAGATGACTTCCAACCAATTATTGCATGCATTACAATAGCATTGTCCTATTAAACATTAAAAACATGCCTTGGTCAATTCTGATTAAATAAAGCATATTTTTGTTTGTTTATAAGAAAACTGATACATCCCATAAATTGAAGGATATTGAGAGAAATGCAGGATGTTCAAGTATTTCAAATAGAGTAAAAAATACTTAATAAAATAGAAGTAAATGAGTGTAACCCTATCTAGAAGCATGTTGTACCTTTATTACCATAAAAAATTACAGAGCATAACTTCAAAGTCCAAAACGTGTTTATAATTCTGTTGCGAGTATCAAGCAAGACCAGCATTAAGTAGAGTAAATATAGCATAGAACAAATCAATGAATGATTTAGAGGCTGTAATAGGAAGTGTCAGCCCTGTATTTTGAAGCAGATGTTCATTTCCAAGATTGCTCCGTCTCAGGCTAACTTTCATGCATTATATGAGGTTTCTCTGAGTTGTTGTAAATAATAAGAGCAAGGCATCCAAACAGCTAAAGATTGAGATTCTGTTGAGAATTATAATGGATCTATGTGCTGCTCAGTTCCTTTCTATTATTATAATTAAGGTTTGATTGCTCTGAATAGATAATAGATATCGCATCTCTTGTGTTAGTTGTTGTGTTTTAACAAATAATTTCAACACAGTTTGTTTGCTTTGCTGGGACATCAATTACAGCATTAAAAACAGAATAGTTAATTGTACATAAAAGATGAAGTTCACAAGCTTATAACTTCTTTCTCCAAAATACACCAAGCACCAACAAAATGCCAGGCATTTCAGGAATCCACAAAATTGCATTGCATTCAGAAGATCTGAGAAGACATTAAAATTACTCTTTTGCCATGCACGTCTCATTTTTTGTGGTACAAGCCAGAAAGGAAATATGTCAGCCAGCATGTGTTGTATACATATTCAGGGGATTCAATCCAATAGAACAAGAGAGGTTCTACAAGCATACAATTCAAGATGTACATCGGTGCAAGGTTTCCTACATTTAGCATATCAGGAAGATGCATAAAAGTGAGACTTATGAATGTAGCTAATCTATCATCTAAAACTTACTAGGAAAAAGTAAACATCAAACAAACCAGCACATAAAAGTTCAGTTCACCCAATGGATTGAAACAAATTTGCTGGATAATAAACCAATTGCAGAATCACCAGATCATTTGTAACCAGAATCTCTTGGGAACTTATGCAAGATGATGCATCCAATGCTTTAAAACAAAGAGTCAAAAAATAAACTTAACATTAGAATAATATAACTAACTCACTTGGATTTTGATTAGTCATGATTGCATTGCCACCAAAGTCACAACTAGCAGCAGTCATGCCATTCTTCTTGTAGTAGTTATCAAAAGCATAGGAGGCATGAGCTGCAAGAGTATCTGGATTATAGCAGGCACCTCCTTGTTGTATTGGTGCACAGTCTGCACCTCCAAGGCCACATGCATAATCCAAGGCAACTTGCAAGCTTGTATCCGGGACACCAGGCTTTGTTATGCACCAAGTTCCAGTTGAGCCAGTTGTGGGTGTTGTTGGAGTGGTAGGGGTTGTAGAGGTGTATTTTATGTCCTAAAGTTCTCTGGAGGTTGAGGGAAATTGTTCTAGTCTACCTAACTCTTTCTGTGAAGAACAGTTGAAAGAGCTCATTTTTACAAACACTGCAAGTATGCTTGCACTATTAAAATCTTGGATAGGAACTTGAGCCCAACTATTCTTGGTGCTTGAATATATGTCTGCTCTAGAAGAGCTTAGACAGAAAACATTTATGAACTGTAAGCCTGTCATACTTACCTAAGCTTCTACCACTTTAACATGGGAGAATTCTCATTAACTAAGTTAACCTCTAAATATCTCCTAATACAATGATACCTAGCAATAATCTGTCTTTACACATTAAAGAAAGAACTTTGTGTTTGAAATTGATATGAATCAAAAAGGTAAAATTTGGTATTACTTAGTTGTATATACTGTATATCTACAATGCAACAAATATATTCGATATTCAACTTAAATAATGAATATACTTAATAGATATGCCAAAGAATTTTGCAATATAGAAATGTGAACCAATTCAAGCCACCGTAGATACAAGCATCAAATTATTTGGCAATGTGTACCTCCAAAATGCAGAAGAGAGAGCTGAAATGGAATTCACTCCATATCAGAATGCTATTAGCATCCTGATGTTATCAACAGTAGGGAAAAGATCAGATGTTGCTTATACTGTGAGAATGGTGACCCAGAACCTACCAAACCCTAAAGCACATCATTAGAATACTGAAATAATGAAAGGCAACTTCTTGTGCAGACACCTTCAGCAATGAACAATAATGTAGTTGTGCAAGGAGGTTGACAAAAGTATGGGATTTAGTGAATGCAAAATAGAACACAAAGAAAATAAAAGTTCAGAGTTTGGAACCTTTCCTATCTTTGTTCGACCACTGAATTCGATCTAGAAATTTATAATTTTCAACATTTAGGATTAGTATTTTTTGGATACATTATGGATGACAAGGATGTCATATCCATGTGATCCAGCATGGCTAAAAATTAGATGGTATTTTGGATACAATCAGATACAGTACTCAAGTCATACTTGAGTCATATCATAGTCGTTCCTGGTACAGCAGTACACATATCAAGGGTTTTACCACAGCATATCCTACAAGTTTGCTATTGGTGCATTCGTAAGGCCAAATGCTATAACGTAGAATTTATGGTGGTTACAATTGTAAGGGTTAACCAAAATTAATATATGTAGAAAAAGACTATGATGAAATGAAAATGAAAATTTGTAGTACTTCAAAATTAATGAAAATTGACAAAATTGCTAGCTCCAATAAGTCTGTCCCATGGCAGCACTTGATTAGTGATAGCAAGAGCTCATCAAAAATATGCTAACAATTATTGTACCTTAATCCGTAAGTTTTGGGGGTTGGATGTACCAGTGTTATCAAGAGTTGAACTGTGGGCACACCCTGACACTTTCCCTATAAATTTAAGGATGGAGTTTTGAACAATGATATCAAATGCATTCATTATTTAATCCCAAAGCAAAAATACTAAACAGAACAAATAGAAACCAGAGGTTCTATCAAATCTTAAGAGGTGAATAGGAAATGAATATAGTCTTCAGCTTTTTTATAAGCCCTGAACCAACACTTTAACTGATGGTTAACAAGTACTTTATGGCACATAAACTAAAACTGCCATTGAAAAATAAACTGGCTATCTGGAATATCTACATAGGAGGTTCTAAGGTTATCATTTTCCTTTTCCACTATGAACGATCAAAAGAAAACTAAAAGGCTGAGATACATGAAGCATGCATGTGGGAGAAGGTATAGCAGCACAAGTCCCAAATTTTAAAGAAAGTGAAAATATACACAAAGAGTCAGGAAAATATAATAACATCGACAAGTAACCAAAGTAGGTCAATAAGACTCATAACTACATCCAATTGCAATATAAAAAAGTACTACACTTAAAAATAACCCTAGGAGCTGATAGAGTGACTAAAGAAGAAAAGACTGAAAAAATGAAAGCATAAGAAGAGGAGCTGAACCCAAAGCGGATAAGTATAAATAACCAAGTACAAATATATATATATAACAATGCAAGGAGAGGACACTTCAAGGGTAACAAGGAACAGATCTGAAGGCCATAACGAAAGACCAAGCCTAGAAACCAGTACTGTCACACATCTGTATTCACACTTACTTAAGGAGAAGAAGAACCGACAACATTATTATCCACCATCTCAACTTGACCATTGCAGGATCTAATAATGACCACAAAACACTGCAACATTAGAAAAAAATTCCAAGTCCTATTTTCAATATTCTTTTGATGTTCCATTGTCAAGTCAAAATGATTCGGTGTTTCCGTCTAAAAATCATTTTTTTAATTCTTCATGAACACCAAAATTTTGATGTTAGATTATGAACGTCAATTTTTTTTATTTCATTTCCAATTTATATTTTTGCAGATCCCTCCATTTGCTTTGTCTTCAGATCTTACAGGATGTCGAAGTATTGATGTCAATTCATAAACTACAGAAAATTCTGATGTTCTTGAAACAAGTTAAAATTAAACGAAACACATTGGGCTCCTGCTTTCGAAAAGTCTTGCAAACTACACGACACCCGAGAGAACAAAAGACAGACGACACAACAGGGAATGTTGTACAACAAACACCAGATGCTAGTCCACAAACGAAGCTTCTACTCCCATTATTTTGTGCTAAAGTTAAACCCAAAAGAATTTACTGTATTTGCTAAAGTTCTAAACCCTGATTAGGGTATCGAAGCAAATTTTGTTTGATGCTATAGTTGTGGGTGCCATAATAGTGACCCCCCCACCAACGAAAAACAGTTGTTTTGAAGACTGGGGAAAAACATCACCCTGCCAGCTGCGTAGCAGCACACACACATAATAATAACTAGATGATGAATGGGATAGAAACGACCAAAGTAAAAGCAACAAGATCAAACCTGAGTAGCCAATTATGCTTTGCAATTGTCTACTTCCCTTGCCTACTGTTATAATTGAGAAAACTGTATATTTAAAATCTTAAAACTGCAGCTCTATTGTGCTCTAAATTGGAATCTGTTACAGATTGCAAAACTCTAGACCTGAAATTTGCACTGCTGCAAACTATAGTTGTGCCTTAGGTTTGAAAATAGGAAAAATGTAATTCTAACAATTCTGAAATAATTTTAACACCTCAAATTTAAATTATAAACAAAAATTCTCTGTTCCTCAAATGGGTGGCTCAAATGTAAGTAGAAAATACTAAACAGTCCTCCTATAATCTCAGAAACTTTGGGAATAGCCCATTATGTATTGTAATTTTTATTCATGTAGGAAATTTGCGTCTTTTGCTACTCATGGATTCCTTATTCCTGTCCATTTAGTGAAAGGTATGATTGGCAGCAATGAATGCACAACACCCAAACCATGGCAAGCGACTTACCTCAAGATTCTAGACCTCAGGGTCTGTAAAGGGTGCCTTTGCACGCGCTTCGAGCAGCTTTGAGAAAGAAGAAACAAAAGTAAAGATTCATCTCAAACTACAATTGTGCCGTTGAGGAAAATGCTACAGCTTGCAGGAAGAATATTACATAACCCTCACGGGATCCTGTCATGGCACAAAGAAATATTTTTACTCAAAAACGAAAGCTTGCCCGGAAAAAGTAATCAACTATGGGAAAACAATTCTTTTAACTTACTTTGCAGCATAGCGAGATCCGAAGCGTCTGTTACAGAAATACTCTACACTACAGTCCAAGGCACTCCAACAGATGTTGCCACTGTAACCTGGAGAGAATGTTTTGAAAATGTATATCTTAATTGTAGATTCAAAATCGAATCCCCTGTTTCTCCACAGCCAGCTGATAAAAATAATTATGACAGAAAAAAGAAATAACAGAAAGAAGATAGATGAATTGTTCCCAGCCAATTTCCAAACATTAAACAGTTTTCAACTTAAATAAAAATCTCATAGATACAAGACAATTCAATGACAGAATTCTGCTCTGTTTCAGAAACAGAGTCTTCTTCTTTCTTGCAGCATCTACTTTGATTACATAAAAGGCTGGGTATAAAACAGAACTCGCAGCCTTACAAAGGAAGCAAACAGACTTAAGAAAAAACAAATTACAACTTAGAAAAGGCAGTCTCTAAACTACGCATGACAAAGGCATGCTTTATTTTATTGGCAGAAACAAAACAAAAAAAACTGCATTAAAACAAAAACAGCTAAGAATAGCCATGCCAAAAACAAGATCACATCAGCACAAAGAAATATTTTTTTACTCAAAGAAACGAAAGCTTGCCCGGAAAAAGTAATCAACTATGGGAAAAAAATTCTTTTAACTTACTTTGCAGCATAGCGAGATCCGAAGCGTCTGTTACAGAAATACTCTACACTACAGTCCAAGGCACTCCAACAGATGTTGAGACTGTAACCTGGAGAGAATGTTTGAAAATGTATATCTTAATGGTGGAGAACTTGTACTCTTGAAAGAGAGGTCACAAGTTCAAATCCTGCAGGGGGTAAGGTATGTACACCTCATATTGTGGAGCACGAGTTAGGTGCCTCCCTCAGATTTGGGAGTATGAGGAGTCCCATATATACTATAAGCTGTCTGTAGACCCAAAAACAGATCGCCCGGTATTCGTGGACTATAAAAGAATATTTATTTTTATCTTAATGCCCTCCTCATTGACTCCTCGTAAGGAATGTCCTGCAGGCCAACAACACTGGCCACATCTCCTCCCCATGCAAACACTACTACCGTGGCAACTCCTGAACACAGCTGAAACCCTAATCGCCAACTGTCTAAACGATCTGACAATCTGCAGGAGCCTCCCCTCTGAACTCGTGCGCTCTCTTGCATTGGTAGTTGTGAATGCACCTGCAGCCATCTGCAATGCGAATCACAGAGTGCCAAAAAAGCTTCCGTCAATATTTGCCCTAAAAAATACGCAGGTTAACTGATGGAAATAGGAAACCGAAGATAACTTTTGAATCATTCTGCATCCTCATTGGTTGTTGCTGCGTACATTAATCACCGTTTAACGATTGAGCCTTCGCTATAGTTCCCTGGCAGGAACTAATAATAATGAGGAGGCTGCTTAACTTTCTCAACTCCTCAATTTTCAATTGAATAGATATCATTTCCATCCAATAAATATAGGATTAAGGGAATCACAGTCATGATCTCACACTTTCATTACATTTAGAGCATAAGTTCAAACAAAAAATCACATCTATTAAAAGTACAGTTGTCGAACCATAAGAGATTAACCAACTCTAAAAAAAAATAAAAGAGAATAAAAAGTACAGTAGTCACTATATTGGCTGTAGGAAGAAATGGTCAGCACAGAAAAAAATGGTCTCCAATTAATGTTGAATTTGCTGAGCATTGCTTTGAATAGAATGATATTTGTGTACTTGAAAATGGAGGAGTAGGGAAGGATAAGCAGCCTCCGGGACAATAGGAAAAATGCCCAGATCTCTAAGAGATCATCTCAGAGTGCAGGTATATTTGTTTTATTCTCGAATAATAGCTACATTCTCAGATGATCTCTTATAGATCTGATCATGTTTCCTTTCCTCCTTATACTTATCCAAGGAATCTTCTTTAACATTCTCTGCTCCATAATTTTCAACTGCACAAATATATTTTCTATCCAATAAATAGAGGCTTAAGGAAAAACAGACCATTTGCTGTAATAGAAAATCATAGTCATTCACACAGTGGAAGATCTCACACTTTCATTACATCTAGAGCATAAATCCAAACAGAGAATCGCATCTATTAAATGTACAGTAGCTAAACCATAGGAGCTTAACCATTCTAAGAAAATAAAAGAGAATTACATAAATCAGTTACTATCTTGGCTGTAGAAAGAAATGGTCAGCATAGAAAGAAATGGTCTCCAAATAATGTTGAATTTGCTCAGCATTGCTTTGATAGAATGTCTTCACAATTTAATGTAATTTTTTCATGTGTCACCTTTTTCAGATTGAAGAATTAAAACACAAATAAAATAAATTACATAAATCAACTAGTAGAAGATATGAAGTATAGTTTTCGTTTCTGATCCAAGCCAACAATCTATTTGGCTTTGCCAAATTTGATATCTCTGCAATTCGAAACTTACAGCCGTTAGTAATGTTTTTTCTCTTTTGGGTGCTCTTTCACTGCATTGAGAAAAAATGTTAATTGAGAGAAGTCTCTAAATTTAATAGAAAATAAACCAGTAATTCGTATATAACTCTTCAAATGACCAGTTATGAAGGTCTGGAGATCTGTAAGACTTTTGTTTTCTTCATTCATGAATAAATTTTGTTCCATACACAGAAATACCGATTGTATACCATGAGATTTGGTCAAACATCGGCTCTGTAGAATACGATAAA